>PVIH01000066.1:21119-188169 GCA_004025045.1 Sigmodon hispidus | reverse complement strand
GACTGGGCTCCAGCTTGATATTGGCTCAGTTATCAAATCAAGCCTCCATTATCACCTGCTTTCTCAGAACCATCATTCCCTTTCCTAACATGAGAATAGAGACAGTCAACTTTATTATTTACCTGTTCTCTTCCTGTAAATCTTGGATGTAACTGAACAGAGATAACAATAAAGCACTCTAACCAAAAGGAGCCAGGAGTGACACAATACTGTGCCTAGTCATGTGTTCCAAAGCATTTATGCTCAACCTCTATGATTTGATCAGAATTTTACTTCCAATACTTAACAATATGGCTATTTATCTTCATCAGAAGCCAAGATAGACTTTTTAGTATCAATGCAACCAAAATTATTTCCAAATGTTTTTTTTAAGTAAATGTTTGTGAATGTTCTAGAAACATACTGTTAACTTATTTTTAGTGTAAAGACATGAAAATACCTTTGAAATAAGAATAGTTTATGTAAAATAGAAGTAAGCAGCAGATATTCTCTCTCTTGAACAGGAAATTTTTTGTTCTTGACAAGCTTCTGAAAAGAATGGATGACAGCAGCCAGTGCAGAACATCACATTGGCCTGCAAAGAGTCAGTACTTCTGATTTATCAGGAGCTTTAAAGAAGAACTTTTAGTTTATCTTATAATAAAAGTTATTACTGAGATCCTACATATTAGCCCAAATAAGAAAACTAATTCCCAGTCAAACCTGATGACTCACACGCTGTTGTGGAATATTAATTTAAATTGTGTTACATTCATTTATGCTGTGGAAATTTGGTTAATGATGCAATGAGGTGTTGCATACTTAATGTTACATTTGTTTGACTCTGTGAAGCTGTGTTATTTTGCCTGTCTAAAACACATTTTGGTCTAATAAAGAGCTGAATGGTAGATAGCTAGGCAGGAGATAGAAATAGGTGGGGCTGGCAGGCAGAGAGAATACATAGAGAAAGAAAAGAGAAGAAATGAGAAAAGGAGGAAAAGAAAATGAAAGGAACCAGCCATTCAGCAACATGAAATAAGAAGGAAAAGAAGGTATATAAAATAGAAAAATGTAAAATCCTAGAGGCAAAGGGTAGACAGGTTAATTTTAAAAAATCTGGTTAGAAATATGCAAAGCTAAGGCTGGGTGGTAGGCCCCAAAAGAGAGTAAAATAAGAAAGCACATGAATCATTTGTACCAGTAATCTTACTCTTTCTTCTAATGGTAGACAGGGTTGAATAAATGAATCAAAATGGTAAAATGGTGAACACTTTTATAGTAACATCTAACCTATAATAAGTGTTTTATTAAAGTTCTGGTAAATAATAAAGCTTGTAATTTTGGCCAACTCTAAAGCTAATATTTTTCATATAAATAATTACAGCAAATAATAGAAATTTGGCATACTATCTTTGAAATATAAAACTTTTAAGTATCACTACTGTGCCCCTCTGTGGAATAGCCATAGACTGAAAAGAGTGTTGTGGCATGGCATCAGGATGAAAAAAAGAAGAATAGAAGATCATAATGAGCTTGTAGTAAACATGTGACTTGGGAAAACAGAAATGTTTAAAGGGATTCTTATAATACAAAACATTCTAAACTGCAAACAGCCTTTTTTATTTTTCAATGCTGCATTTTATTTTTTTTATTATTTTTAAAAATATTTTTATTTTAAAAATTTGTTTATCATGCCCACCACTTCTCCCCACCTCTTACTCCATGTTCCAGTCCTTCCCTAGACTCTTTCCACTCCAACCTCCCCTTCACTCCCCAGATAGGGAAAGCAATTACAAGGTGAGTCAGTCCTATCTGACATATCTAGTTGACTTAGGAAAGAGTCCCTCCCCCAAATCTCTAGGCTGAGGAAAGTACTCCTTACTACCCCACTCTTTGCAGGGTATAGGCTCTAAGAAGCCAGTTAATGAACCAGGAATAAATTTTGCTCCAAGTGCAAGAGACTCCACCAAATGCCCATGCCTTTCTACTGTCATCTACATTCAGGGGGTTCAGATTCATTCTATGAAAGTTCATCAGTTATCATTTCATTGTCAGCAAGCTCCCAACGTCATAGAACAGCCTAATCCATGGTTCTCTCCCCATCAGATCCTAATTTCTCTGCTCATATAATCTCTCCTCCCTCTCTTCAGCTGGCCCAATGGCTCAACCAGGCATATAGCTATGGATCTCTGTATCATAAGTGGATTCTAGACATAAGACAAAGAATAAGCAAAGGATAACCAGACTACAATCCACCTCCTCCACCACCACCCCCCCCACACACACCAGCAGCCAGGTAACAAGAGAAAATTAAGGGAGACTTCCATAGATCTCCCTGGGAAGGGAAAATAGAGAAGATCTCCTGAGTAAATTGGGATCATATGTGATGGGGAGGGAGCAAGGAGAGAGGAGAAGAGAATGAAAGAAATGGATGGTTGAGTGAGAACAGCAGAGGGAGAGCAAAGAAGTGGATATCCTAATAGAGTTAGTCATTGTGGTATTCGAGAGAAACCTGGTGCTAGGGAAACACCCAAGAACCCACGAAATGAGTCCAGCTAGGACTCCAAGCAATAGTGGAGAGGTTCTAAACTGGCCTCTTTCTATTATCATATAAATGACTACCCTAATTACCATTATAGAACCTTCATGCAGCAAATAGCCTTTTTAAAAATTTATTTCTATAAAGTAGTAACTATCTATTTAGCTTTCAGGGAGACAGTAAAAATTTCCAAATTTTCTTTTGACTCATCTCTTCCTTGTTGGATATGAGAGACATGGCCAGCACTCAGCTTCCATTTTCTTTCCTACTCAGAATCTTGAAAAGAAGTTGTCAAGTTGACTCCTATAGTCAACTTTCCAGAATACAATCCATTGTAAATGTTGAGACTCAGCTCATCACATGTCATACAGTGTCTTTAAATTCTCACTATAGATTCTGTTGCGCCCCCTCCTCAGATTGTTTTGTTTTGGTTGATTACTTGGTTGCTTGGTTGTTTGGTTGCTTGGTTGCTTGGTTGCTTGGCTGCTTGGTTTGGGGGCTTTTTTGAGAAAGGGTTTGTCTGTGTAACAGCTCTGTTGTCATGGAACTCATTTTATAGATCAGGCTGGCTTCAGACTCACCAGAGATCTGCTTGCCTCTGCCCCTAGACTGCTAGGGTTAAAAGCCTCAGTTCTACTCTATGTGGCACACATAGTTTTTCTAGGAATCTAGGGTCAGCAAGTTTATGCTCTGATTGGCATAACCAGTTCTAGAGCCACAAGCAATCAGTGAATGTGCCTAAATCTCAATTTCTCTATCTATAAATATATATAAAATGCTCCTCCACTTCCTAAATTTTCTTATTGTTTTAATAAAACAATACATTTAAATCACCTCTTACAATATTTTACAAGATTCAGTAAGTTATTCTTAGTGAAACAAGAAAATGGAAATTTATTTCCTTCTGCTTCGTCTCCATCTTGATTTGAAGTTAAAATTTGCTAAAGAGAATGTGTTAGTCTTCTCCTGCCCTGACAGTGTGTTTTAACCCTGTTTGGCCCTTAACAAGTGAAATGACCTGTACCCCACAAAACAATTTGTCTTCCAATGCCTTTTGTTTTAATGTAATTCAGATTCTTTTGTTGCTGTTTATTTTTTAAGGGGGTTGCATTTAGTCCTGTCTTCTCCTACCCAAACCCCAATCAATTAGCAAGTGAAAAGAATTCTCTGGACCTAAGGCCTGCTTGTATTGACTCTTTAATTCTAGATGGAATGTCAGCTCTTGCTTTACAAAAAGGTCATCCCTTCTTTAACTTATTTTGATTCTCAGTCATTTTGCCTATGGATATAAATTAGTTAGCTTTCTAAGTGTCTAAAATATTTTTAATAAGTTAAGAGACTTTGAACAGAAGATGTTATTCTAAGGAAGAATTTTTTTTTAAAAAATCTTTAAATTCAAGCTTTCCCCTTTTTCCAATTCTAAATTCTCTGCATATTGTGAAAAGTTGAAGCCTGTCATTGGTTGCTCTGGTTTAGGTATTTTTCTGATTCTTTCAGAAGTAAGTTCACTACAAAGTGAGTGAGCATAGACTACATGCTGTACTCTATGAAATCCTTTTTGAAAGAATGTAATGATTTCTGTCTCTCAAAGTCCAAATGGTAATTACAAGGAGGCACAGCCCACAGAGTAATGGCAAAGATAAGGAGAATTCCTGTCTTGGCCAAACCCAGACAGAAATTTTTAATTACTTATGATGTGATTTGACTCATTTTCTCAAA
The DNA here is from genome assembly GCA_004025045.1 of Sigmodon hispidus. NCBI lineage: Eukaryota > Metazoa > Chordata > Mammalia > Rodentia > Cricetidae > Sigmodon > Sigmodon hispidus. The sequence goes on along the minus strand of PVIH01000066.1, from coordinate 183,932 downwards.
GATTATTAAATCAAAATTTTACTTCATCTACTACAGAATAAACACTCCAATTCTTTTGAGTATAACTGTGCTTGAACACTTTAATCATTTGTAATTATCTTAAAATGTGAAAATTACTAAAAGTCAAAAGTGAACATCCCTTAAATATTATGACTTTTTAACATGTCTTCTGTATTCTGGTATAAAAGGAAGTGAGTAATACAAACTACTGTCTACTGTTGGAAGCAATATGCATCTCAGAGTATATTATTTGTATTTGTGAACTCACTCTTAAATAAACATACTGTAAACAGTATTAATGCTTATTTTCAGTATGTTTGAATTTATATCAGATGTTAGGCAAGAATAAACAACTTTTTGAAAATAAAGTATGATGTGGAAAATTATAGTAGTGATTGTAATAACATAAGTAAACTAGTGAGCTTATGGATCAAATTTGATGTCTGAACTAAGGAACAGAGAAACTGTAGAGGAAATCATGCTCTAAACAGTACAGCCAGCCTGGAGAAAGACACAGGAAAAGAAAGGAAATTACTGGAACCATTATGCTCACAATACACCCAGCTGGGAGTCCAGCTGCTCAAGGAAGCTGGTGGTTCTTGATCTTTGCGAGTTCCTAATTAGAATACAAGTAGAAATATAACAGGAAATGTGAATAAAAGAAAAATTTAATTTTAAGCTTAGCTCATTCCTTTCCTCTTTAAATGGCAGGAAAAGACAGACTTTAAAAAAAATCTGCTAATTTGAGCAATAAATAATTTTTTAACACATGGCTTCAGATACCAATCATAATTCATCAAGAGTTCCAATATTTTGTCACATGATTATCCTTGTTTTCAGGTAAGCATGCCTATGAACAACTGGTGGACTGAATATGGTGTGTGAATAAAATGGCATGCACTTAGGAAGCATTTATAGATCCCTTAAAAAGCAGATTTTTCTTCTATTTGGCTCTCACTATATACATCTTTAAAGGTTTTTGAAATGGATGAGTCTTCATAGGATTATAAATCAAAATGTATTGAAGTAAATGCTAAAGAAATTGAATATATGATACAACAATTTGCACAACAATAATCAACAGAACCTGAGAGCATACAAATAGGTAACTAATTTATGGTTTTATTTAAGGAAACTCAAAATAAGTGCACATATATTTTGTTATTTATAGTACTTCAAATTACTTCTTTATAGGTTCATAGGGTCAATGTGACCTTCCCAAGGTATGTGCTAAAACACACATGCACGCGCGCACACACACACACACACACACACACACACATACACACACACACACACACAAAGGCCAAAGCAATGGCTCAGAATATTAAAACAAAGGCAAAACAAAACACATGACAACTCATACTTGTTTATAGTTTTCTGAATATTTCAGGTGGAACATGTACAGATGGAAATTTAAGTGGATATGTGCTGCCATTCGCCATCGCATTGCTGGGGAACCTTATTGTTTAAGGCTGATCAGTATGCAAGACAGTGTGTTCTCTGATTGATCAGTATGCAGGATTGGATTACTCTAGAGAACATTTGGGCATTTCCACTATGTCCTGTGGCTTTACTTGCAGAGTATGCATTTTGGAGGGCAGGTACTAGGCGAGGCAACAAAAGTGACTTACTGGTCTGGCACTATATAAGTTTGATCAACTCCCCCTGTGGAGCTCAAACCATCACATGAAATCATTCGCAATATGACAATGACCCTGAAGCTTTTTGGAAATGAATATTCCATATTGTCATTGTATACCATCCACTAACGTTGGCACTTATAGAACTATGCATTTCCTTCTGGTCATGGCTTTTCAATGTTTATGTGTCATCTTTAACTTTTAGTGTTGGAAGTATCTGAGTATCTGGGTTATAATTCATGACGATAATTTGACAATGTTATAAGTAGTGGGATTGTTAGCATCTATCCCACTCTTCTGTCTTTCCTTATTTGTTTGTCTGTTTCTGTGGAAAGATATGTATAGGAGGAGCAGATAGTGTCTTACTATAAAAAGCAGGGGAGCCTAAGACTGGCTTCTCTTTATCTTCTGCTATCCAAGTACTGGTACAACAGATATGGTACAACAGCTGCCACACATATCTTAGGGGATTCTTTGCATAAAGGTTGCTGTCATACTATGTCCTTAGCTTTTCCTGATGACCTAAGAAGGAAGTTAAGAAATTTAGAAGAGAGAGTGACTGGAAGGGGCAGGAGGGGAAAGGGAGCTTGAACAAGAATATACACGGATAAAAAATTAAAACTTTATTCATAATAAAAATTAAAAAAGATAAAAAAGAAATTCAGAACTCTTAACAAAATTGTGTGATTGTCTACTGTAAAAAGAAAGAAGAAAAGCAGGCAGAGAGGGAATCTTCTATCAGTAATTTTATGCACCTTCTAAAACTTAAGTTTGAGTTAAACATTGTAAATCCTACATTGAATTGTAGGAGTCTTTGAAGACTCTCAAATTTTTATGTACTTTTTGGATTAGTTTAAATATTTGATACTGAATAATCTCAGTGAAGTTGAGGGAGAGAAGGGAATATTTTAAAAAGATATGTTTCATTATAAATATAAAAATTATACAACACTATTAAAAAGTCACAATGAAAATTTACATGAAAATGTGTATTTAAGAGTGTTATATGTAAAAGATTAAGAGGGACCTATAGAAGTGAATAATAAAGACCTTGAAAATTAGCTTTTGTGGTGTAAGTGCATAGAATGGGAGAGAGGGTTTTTACATCGAAAATGACACTAATAATTTGAATTGAATATATTCAGTTAACATTTTTAAGTCCAAGAGGTAAAGCACCCAGTGATGAAAGAGTGTGGCCTATGTAGTTTTGCTTTCTAGGCTACTCAATAGGTACTCCAAAGTAGTACCTATGTTAAAATAGGAGGTTAAACTACAACAAAATTTATTTGTCTCCATTTTCTACTTCTACTGTGGCAAAATCTCTTCACAAACACAAATAAGCTATTTAAAGAAAGGTTAACATGTTAATCTTTATTTAAAATCTAATACAAATCAATACTTATTTTATTATTATTTACCATTGTGGACATTAGGGAATTTAAGAGTACAAAAAAAAGAGAAGTTTACATGAATGACAGCAAGATGTTGAAACTTGCCTAAAATTTCTAGCATTGAAAACATAGTTCCTGTTACTTTTATGTTCGATGGAAAAACTCTAAGACTAAAATCACAATTCATTCATTATTCTGTTTTAATTTAGTGTAGTATAGAGTAGATTCAGTGAAAGAGATATGTACTGCCCAGATACATTTTAATATACAGATCCAAAGGGATTAATTAGCTAGTAAATTTTCATTAAAAAATAAACAGCAACATAAAGTAAATAAGCTAACTAGAAAAATATACTAAGGTCAGTATCAACTAGAGCAATATTAGAGCTGAGACTCTCTGATATGAGTATTGTTGCTGGAGCTAGTGCTTAGGGGCATCACCCAAACCTCACAGTCCTCTCTAGTATCCCAGCAGCAGAAGTGATTTCTTTACAATTAGCTAGTAAGTCTGGTGCTTCCTTCTGGCTGCTCTTCCCAGAAACAGTCATGCCTATTCTTACTTGTGTTCATTCTTTTTTTTTGTTTACAGACATCTTCCCTTTCATGTATTTTGGTTGCTCACCTTTGGCTGAATTATGACTCTTTTTCTTCATCCCAGCTCATCTATACATGTTATCTATTTCAATTACCTCTCTCATTACCATTGTCTTGATTCACTCAGAATCTGCATTTGTTTCTGAGTAACATTCTTAGTAGGTAGTTTAGTTAAGATTTGGCCATGCAAGTGAAATCTAAGAAGCACTTGAGTGGAAAAACAGTTGTTCATTTTCTGGTGATTTAGACAATGTGATGGTTAAGTTTTGATTGTAGAATCTGACACAAAGTAGAATTGCCAAGGAAGGGAGTCTCTATGTGGAATAGTATGTGGCCATGCCTCTGAAGGATTTTCTTAGTCAACTTAACTGAGGTGAGAAACCCTCCAGTGCATATGATGTCATTATTTTGGCTGGGCCAAGACTGAATGAGAGAGACAGAACAGGCTGGAAGGAAACATGGCCTCAAGTCAATGCTTTCTGCAGTTGACTGTATATATACTATGAGGAACTGTCTCAAGGTCCTGATGCCTTGATTGTTGCAGGATATTTGATCACATTGTGACACTGTTAATAAAGTTAACCTTGAATCAGGAAGTGGAGCCAACAACTAACTAGCTGACAGGATTTAGCCACAAAGAAGCCAGGGATGAAAATAGAAAAGATACACAGAAAGGAGTAGGAAGGGATGAATGGATTGTGTAGTCTCTTCTATCCAGGAAGTGTGATGTAAAGGATAGTTGGTCACTCCTGCTGCTGCTTCTTTGGTCTGTGAGGTTTTTACCTCAATATGCAACTCCTGAGTCTTTATTGTGAAAAAGAATACTAGAGAGTTAATTAAAGCCTACTTATTACATATGATGGCTGTGGCCCAGTTGAGGTCCTGGGACTGGAAGTTCCTCCAGGTCATGGCCTGAGTGGGCAGTGGGGTTCTGACTGCAGGGCCTCGGAACCTCAGACAGTAGTTAAAATATCAGTAGATGTGTGTACAGCTGCTAAGCCTCCAGACAAACAACATCTGGAGTTCCAACCTGGAACATAACCACACAGATAGAGAAAACACACCAGCTGGTGGCTCTGCAGTTGGATGCCACTCTTACAAGCTCTGTCTCTTACAAGCTGATGATTCAAAAGCTGTTGCTCTTGAAAGACTGTGCTCCAGCCCCCAACACTATTTGTGGGGACATTTCATGGGAACTCCTGAAGGGCAGCTCATACACAGGAATTATGGATTGGACCCTGAACTCAACACTGACATCTCTGTTGATGAGAAATTGAGATGCCAACAGATTTGGTGAAACACCCCAGAAATTTTTAAGGAGGGAGTTGGATACTATTAAAACAAAAATCTTTCTCATGTTAAGAATGGAGAATGTCAAATTAAGAAAGATAAGACTGGGACTGGGTGCTGTCTGCAGAGCGTGTACCCACACACTCTGTAGCAGATGGAGATAAACTCTGACTGCCACAATCCCCCCAGCTGCTGGTGAGGAAATTTGCACAGCTACCCACCTCTAACTGAGCAAACAGATAAGGACTGGAGACCCTGAAGGACAGACTCAGACCCTGCCCAGAGGTGTGGAGGGGTCAGCAGGCCTGAGCACCTGTATCCTTGCCAGAGAGAGTTGAGCTCCGTTGGTTCCAGTTCCGGTTTCGGGACCAGGTGCTGTCTGAAGAGCTTGTCCCACTGCACTCTGGAGCAGGCAGAGATAAACTCTGCCTACAAGGTTCTCACAGCTACTGCTGAGGGAGTTTGCACAGCCACCACCCTGGCTCCAATTGGTCAAACAAAGAAAGATTAAATACTGGAAATTCAGTCCCCTGCCCAGAGCAGAGGTAGAGATTGAGCAGACCTTTTCCTCAGAGGTGACAGGAGGCACACAAGCCCAAGTGCCACAACTGACCAGGAGCCACCTAATTGTGAACCACTGAAGCCATGAGCAGATGTCAGTGCAGAAAATTACATAATAATATAAAGAACAACAAGGTAACTCCAGAAGAAAGTGGCGATCCTACAAATACAAGTCCTGAACTGAGCAATGAAGAGGAAACAGAAGGAAGCAACACCAAAAATTCCTTTATGATGATCTCGAAGCTCTCAAAGAAGATATGAAAAACAGCCTTAAAGAAATAGAAGAAGATACAAACAAAAAATTGGAAGAGATGAACAAATCTATGAAAGAAACATGCCAAGAACTAAAAGATGAAATAGAAGCAATATAAAAGGAACAAAATGAGGCAAAGATGGAAATAGAAAATCTGAAGAAAAAAGCTGGAACCACAGATACAAGCATAACAACAGAGTTCAAGTGATGGAAGATAGAATCTCTGAAGTGGAAGACTCAGTAGCTCAAATAGATATATCAGTCAAAGAAAATACTAAAACTAAAAATGACAAAACTCAAAATGTTCAGGAAATCTGGGACACCATGAAAAGACCTAATTTGAGAATAATAGGAAGAGAAGAAGGAGAAGACTACCAGCTCAAAGGCATAGATAATGTTTTCAATAAAATCATAGAAGAAAACTTCCCTAACCTGAAGAAAGAAATGCCTATTAAGATACAAGAAGCTTACAGAACACCAAATAGATATGACCCCCCAAAAAAGTCAGCACCCCACATTATAATCAAGCCACAAAACATACAGAACAAAGAAAAAAATTAAGAGCTGCAAAAGAAAAGGGCCAACTTACATATAAAGGCAGACCCATCAGAATAACACCTGACTATTCAATGGAAACAATGAAAGCTAGAAGGGCTTGGTCAGAAGTTATACAGATGCTAAAAGAGCATGGCTGCCAAGCTAGAATACTATACTCTGCAAAATTATCAATCACCACAGATGAAGTAAACAAGATATTTCATGATAAAGTCAGACTGAAAGACTATCTATCTACCATCCAGCACTACAGAGAGAATTAGAGGGAAAACTCCAACCTAAGGACCCCAGATACACCCATGAAACCACAAACCATCAATAATTCCACAGAAGAATACTCCAGAAAAAGGAAATACAAAAAAGTTACCACCAAAAAATGACAGGAAATATCAATCAATGGTCACTAATTTCCCTTAATATCAATGGACTCAACTCTCCTATAAAATGCCACACACTAACAAGATGGATACAACAACAGAAGCCATCCTTCTGTTGCCTACAGGAAACACACCTCAACTGCAAGGACAGACACAGGCTTAGAATAAAGAGTTGGGAAAAGATTTTCCAGTCAAATGGTCCTAAGAAACAGCGGAGGTTGCAATCTTAATATCTAACAAAGTAGACTTTAAGCTAAAAGCAATTAAAAGATGGTCGCTACTTATTCATCACAGGAAAAATTGGTCAAGAGGAGATTTCAATCCTAAATATTTATGCCCCTAATATAAGGGCACCTACTTATGTAAAAGAAACACTGCTAAACCTTGAATTCCACATCATTTCTTACATCATAATAGTGGGAGACTTCACTACCCCACTTTCAACCCTGGATATGTCAACCAGACAGAGACTCAACAGAGAAATAAGGAGTCTAAAAGAGGTTATGATGCAAATGGATTTAATAGATATCTATAGAAGATTCCACCCAAACACAAAGGAATATACATATTTCTCAGCTCCTCATGGAACTTTCTCCCAAATTGACCACATAATTGGTCATAAAGCAAATATCAACAGATACAAAAAAATGGAAATAATCCCTTGTAACATATCGGACCACCAGGGCCTAAAGTTAGAGTTCAACAACATCAAAAATCAAAGAAAGCCTACCAACTCATGGAAACTAAACATCACTCAGCTGAACCATCTCTGGGTCAAGGAAGAAATTAAGAAAGAAATCAAAGTCTTTCTAGAATTTAATGAAAATGAATCCACAACATATCCAAACTTGTGGAACTCAATGAAAGCAGTCTTAAGAGGAAAATTCATAGTGCTAGATGTCTACATGAAAAACCTAGAGAAATCCCACACTAGAGAACTAACAGCTCAGCTGAAAGCCTTAGAACAATTAGAATTGAACTCACCTAAAAGGAGTAGATGGCAGGAAGTAATCAAACTTAGAGCTGAAATCAATACAATTGAAACAAAAAGAACAATACAAAGAATCAACGAATCTAAGAGTTGGTTCTTTGAGAAAGTCAACAAGATGGATAAGCCCTTAGCAAAACTAATCAAGAAACAGAGAGAGAGTGTTCAAATCAACAAAATCAGAAACAAAAAGGGAGACATAACAACAGACCCCCAGGAAATATAGAGAATTATCAGATCATATTTTGAAAATCTGTATTCCACAAAAATGGAAAACCTAGAAGAAATGGACAGCTTTCTGGACAGGTACCACCTACCAAAATTAAATGAAGATCAGATTAATTACTTATACAGGCCTATAACCCTTAAGGAAATTGTAGCTGTCATTAAAAGCCTCCCCAAAAATAAAAGCCCTGGTCCAGATGGTTTCAGTGCCAAATTCTACCATCAGACATTCAAAGAAGAATTACTACCATTATTCCTCAAAATATTTCACACAGTAGAAACTGAAGGAATATTGCCAAATTCCTTTTATAAGGCCACAATTACCCTAATAACCAAGCCACTCAAAGACACAACAAAGAAGGAGAATTACAGACCAATTTCCCTCATGAATATTGATGCGAAAATTCTCAACAAAATTTTGGCATACCATATACAACAATGTATAAAAAATATCATCCAACACGACCAAGTAGGCTTCATTCCAGAAATGCAGGGCTGGTTTAACATACAAAAAACCGTAAATGTTATCCTTTATATAAACAAACTAAATGAACAAAACCACATGATCATATCCTTAGATGCGGAAAAAGACTTTGAAAAAAATCCAACACTCCTTTATGATTAAAGCCCTGGAGAGATCAGGAATACAGGGAGAATACCTAAATATAATAAAGGTGATTTAGAAGAAGCCAACAGCCAGTATCAAACTTAATGGAAAAAAAAACTCAAAGCAATCTCACTAAAATCAAGAACTAGACAAGATATCCTCTCTCCCCTTATCTATTCAATGTAGTTCTCAAAGTTTTAGCTAAAGCAATAAGGGAACGAAAGGAGAATAAGGGGATACAAATTGGAAAACAAGAAGTGAAACTATCTCTATTTGCAGATCATATGATTGTATACATAAGTCACCCACAAAATTCTTCCAAGGAACTGCTACAGCTGATAAACACCTTCAGCAATGTATCAGGATACAAGATTAACTCAAAGAAATCAGTAGGCCTTCTATATACTAAAGATATAAGAGCTGAAAAAGAAATAAGGGAAACACTACCCTTCATAAAAGCTGCAAATAGTATTTTATACCTTGGAGCAACTCTAACCAAAGAAGTAACAGACCTATTTGACAAAACTTTTAAATCACTGAAGAAAGAAATTGAAGAAGTTATTAGAAAATGGAAAGCTCTCCTATGTTTCTGGATTGGTAGAATCAACATAGTAAAAATGGGAATTTTACCAAAGGTAATCTACAGATTCAATGCACTGCTCATCAAAATCCAAACACAATATTTTTTGGACCTTGAAAGAACAATACTCAATTTCATTTGGAATAACAGGAAAGCCAGGATTGCCAAAACAATTTTACTCAACAAAAGAACCTCAGGAGGTATCACAATCCCTGACTTCAAGTTATACTATAGAGATGTAGTAATAAAAACAGCCTGGTACTGGCATAAAAACATACTTGTGGATCAATGGAATAGAATTGAGGATCCAGACACTAACCCAAAAACCTATGAACATCTGATCTTTGAAAAAGAGGCCCAAAACATTCAATGGAAAAAAGATAGTATATTTAACAAATAGTGTTGGCATAGCTGGATGGAAGTGTGTAGAAAAATGCAAATAGATCCGAGCCTGTCACCTTGCATAAAACGCAAATTCAAGTGTATTAAAGACCTCAACATAAACCCAGCCACTTTGAACTTGATAGAAAAGAAAGTGGGAAATACACTTCTACAAATTGGCACAGGTTACCACTTCCTAAATATAACAACAGTGGCAGACACTAAGACCAACAATCAATAAGTGGGATCTCCTGAAGCTAAGAAGCTTCTGTAAAGCCAAGGACACTGTCAATAGGACAAAACATCAGCCTACAGAATGGGAAAAGATTTTCACCAACCCTACATGTGATAGAGGACTGATCTCTAAGATATATAAAGAGCTCAAGAATCTAGAGCCCAAATCCTTGAATAACCCAATCAAAAAATGGGGTTCAGATCTAAAAAGGGAATTCTCAGCAGAGGAATTACGAATGGCTGAAAGGCACCTGAAAAAGTGCTCTTCATCTTTAGCCATCAGAGAAATGCAAATCAAAACAACTTTGAGATACCACGTGACACCTGTTAGATTGGCTAAGATAAAAGGCACAGATGATGCCTATGTTGGAAAGGATGCAGAGCAAGGGGAACACTTCTCCATTGTTGGTGGGAATGTAAGCTTGTTCAGCTACTTTGGAATGCAGTATGGTGGTTTCTCAGAAAATTGAGAATCAATCTCCCCAAGGACCCAGCAATACCACTTCTGGGTGTATACCCTAATGATGCACAGTCATACTCCAAAGGCATTAGCTCAACTATGTTTACAGCAGCATTATTTGTAATAGCAAGAACCTGGAAACAACCTGCATGTCCTTCAACTGAAGAATGAATTAACAAACTGTAGTACATCTACACAATGTAGTACTACTCAGCAGTAAGAAAAAATGATATCCTAAAATTTGTGGCAAATGGATGGATTTGGAGAATATTCTCCTGAGTGAGGTATCACAAACTCAGAAAGATAATCAGGGGATGTACTCACTCATTAGTGATCTCTAAACAAACAAACAAGAAAAAAGCCAAGCATGCCCAAGCTGCAAACCACTACCACTGAACAGTTTGGGATCAGAAACACCCTGGACTGACTCCTTGGATGCCACTGCCTATAGAGGAACACCTGACTCAGTCTTGAGGGAGAGGGGGGACCAAACTGGATCTGCCAGGTATGGAGACTGAACTAAGCAATATTGGGACAGTGGGAACATGGAACTGCCTGTTGCCTGCTCAGGGATGGAATGGGGATTTGTGGAGAAGAAAGAATGACTGATATGGTGGGAGGGGGAAGGGACCTTGAATAAGGATATACAGGGATAGAAAGCGTGACTTCTGTGTTCATAATAGTAATAATAAAAAGTATACAGGATAAAAAGAAAGATAGGACTTATTTCAGTGCTGTTTTACATGGCTTAAAATAAAAGCAGAAAATGGAAAGACAAAATACTTGTTGAGACTGGTAGAATACTTATTATAATATTTTAATGATAATTGTCATAGTGACTTATTGTACCAGATATTAGATGTTGACAGATAAGATACAAGCATTAGAAAGACTTATTAAATAAAATAAAAATACTCAGACACAGACAAAGAATTAAATGAGAACCCACTGCAGCACAGAATGATGAAACTGAAGAAGAGCAGTCCAAGAAAACCAACCTTAGTTTATCCAGTTACTATACCAGAATGACAGCTGACAATAGATACCACAGAGATTATGCACAAGATAAATGGTAACCTATAGAAATGTTAGACGTGAGGAGATTTAAGGAGGCATCCATTTCATATGGTATGCATTTACCCCCTGTGAAGCAGATATTAAATTCATGAGAAATTCAGAACAGAATTGTCGCCTAAGATTGGAAATATTTAGCTACAGAAATAATGGAAGCTGGTATTCAGTTACAGTGGAGAAGATGATAAAGGAAGCTACTACTACAGAACAAAAGAAAGATGGCCAAATATATTAATATTTCCTAGATCAATTTTTCAATAAAGGTCGATTATGCTGGATATGAAAAAGCAGTTTAAATTTAATGGTCACACCTTGGCTCTGTCATTTAGCAGCCCTGAATGCTTGGGATAAGGTTGAAGAATCATAAAACAGGTCTGAATCATTTACTAAAATTATACAAGGCCAAAAGAAGCATTTTTTTGTTTTTTAAAAAATGACTAAAGCTGAAAATCTAATAGTATCAGATTCAAAAGTCAGCTAAATATTAATTAAATTTTTGATTTTCAAAAATGTTTTTATATTGCAAAAGTATGATTAAACCTCTAAAGGCAAGATCAGCATCAATAATGAATAAATTAAAAATACATCCGATATTGGATCTACCACTTGTGATGCTAAGTGATTTTCTAAATTTTTTAAATAAAAAAATCAATGTCAGATGTTTTAATTGTGGTAAACAAGGTAATATGAAAAAGGATTGTAGTCAAGGCATTACTAAAAGCAATGTTTTTTCTAGAGATAATCCAAATAGAAGGCCCCAGCCTTCTGAAGTATGCAGAAGTTATGGCAAAGTCTGCTTTTAGATCAATAAATACAAATCAAAAAGGACCAGGCAAAGTAATCCTCAATCATCAAAAAATGCCTTATGGTTACTCTTATAGGTGTCAATATTAAGTTTTGTTGAATTATTCCTGTCAGCATTGGAGAAACCTATTCACAGGGCAATTAAAAGGCTTAATGGTGGTTATTAAAAGCTATACTGTTCTGGACATGATTGAGGAAAGAATAGTTTCAGTAGATAAAACAAAAACATTTTAGGAAAGACAATAAAACAAATATTTTTAGCAAACTTCTATGAATGATCAAAGACCTAACCTAAAAATATGACTAAATTGAATTGTAGTTGAAGGTTTGGTAGACACAGACACAGATGTAACAATAATTTCATGAAAATATTGGCATCCAGATTGACCTCTTTAGGATGTAAAGATTCAGCGTTTAGGGATTGGAACTTTATCTCATGTAAAAGAAAGTACAAGGTGGGTTTAATGTATATTGCCAAAAAGAAATATAGAAAATTAAAGCTGTGTGTGGCTAATATAGTAATGAATTTATAGAAATGTGATATATTGCAGCAATGAAAAACACAGATTAACATTCCTCTAATCTCAGAAACAAACCATAAAATAAAGAATGCTTATAAGACAAATTTTTAAAAAAATTATAAAGAAAAGCCACAGACTATTTAGATTGTATATAAGCAGGGCAAAACAACTCTTGGTCTTTCAAAGTTACCAACTGCTTTACTTTTAAAATAATCAGCAGAAAAACCTATGTGGGTGGAACAATGGTTTTTGAAGTCAGAAAAATTACAGGTATAGGAACAAGTAAATGCTCTACACATTGAAGAATCCACCAGTCTCTGGCATTCTCCTATGTTTGTCATTAAAAATAAATCTGGAAAATAGAGAATGACAACAGATCTGAAAGCTGTAAATAAAGTGATCCAGCTAATAGTCTCTTTACATCCTGGATTAATCTTGTCTTCCTTATTACTTAAGGGATGGTCTCTTATAGTAAATGATTTAAAAGACTGCTTTTTTACTATATCTTTACAGAAACAGAATAGAGAAAATTGCTTTCAAAGTACCTATTTACAATAATTTTCAACCTGTGAGAAGGTACCAGGTATCATTAGATTTTCCAAAACTTTTTAATATAGTTACTAACTTTCAATATGCAGAAAGAGTTGTTTTATATGTTGAAACCACTGAACTTATTCTAGGTGATTAAGAATTAACTTTGCTATTTATCAAGCTACATCAAGTAATCAGAAAATAGAAATCACCCATTGTATATAATACATATTACACCTCATATAGGTCTAACAGGCCCTCTGGCACAAAAAAAATAATGAAATTGATCAGCTATTCATAGAAAATGTATTAGAAGCCTCAGAGTTTTATAAAAACATAGTGTTAATAGCAAAGATTTGAAAATAATAAAAATAAGATTTTTTCATCACTTAGCTATAAGCCAAGGAAATTATAAAAAGAAGTTACTTGTTTTTTCTTAAACCAAACTCCATTACCTACAAAAAGTAATTCAAATGGTACTTAAAAATGAAATTTGGTAAATGAATGTGCTTAATTTTGCAAAGTTTGGAAAATTAAGAATATGTGTGCCACACCATACCATACATATGTATATATGTGTGTATATATATATTAGAATTTCATTGAACAACTGCTTTTGCCTTAAGTTCTGGAAAGGCTGATTCTGTAACAGCACATTAAACACATTATTAGAAGTCATGGCCACTATGGGGACACTTGTACTAATTAAGATTGACAATGCTCCAGCATATGTCTCTAGTAAAATGAAACACTATTGCATATAATAACATAAAGCATACTAGAGGTATATCATACAATCTTACAGGACAAGCAGTTATAGAAAAATTTAAATGCACTTTAAAAGATATGCTTAATAAACAGAAACAGAAAATAGTGCTCAATTAACTTTAAAATTTTAATGCTAATGAGAAAAATAACAACTGTGGAGAAGCATTTCATAACAGAAAAAAAAACTTGCTGAATTAAATCATCCTATATAGTTTAAAGTCATATTGATCTCAGAATGGAAACAAGGTTATGTCTTACATTGGGGAAGATTTGCTTTTGGGTCCACAGGATAAGAAAAGCTATGGATATCATTAAGAATGATAAAGATTATATTTGAACAAGAGATACCTCTTGATAAGGAGAGGTGACTCAACAGCTTAGTTATTCAATTCAAACTAAGTTATAAGGTTAACAAATGCCCTTCTATTTGATCAGATATAAAAATATAACAATCATAATATTTTTGAATAATAATTTATCAAATGTACAATTACCTTTTTTGCATGATAATAGAGATGGAGTTTCTTAAATCATGAGTCTTAATTCCATTTAGAATGTCAAATTATAGATTGCCATGTGGCCTGTGCCATCTAGAATATTAGCTTCTGAGTTTTTCTTCTCAAATAAAGAAGGATATTTTTTGTTGTTTGGTATTAAAAACCTATTTAAGAGATGTTTTAAGAAAATTCAAGGAGTTACTAAAAAGACAGACTAAAATTTAAAATCAAGGTTTCTTGTGATCTAAAAATAAATTCACCTGCATCTTGAATTTATATATACATAAATAGAAAAGGGAAAATGGGTATTTTTATTCATAAATACAAAGATATATTTATTGAAAATTTTAATTATAATACAACACTTTTTTTCCCCAAGAAACCATTTTGCCTTAACAAAGATATAACTCCCCCCCTGAAAAGAACTGTTCTCAATTTGAAGTTGGGCAAAGTTTTGTTTTGTTTCCAGAAAGACAAAAGGTATCCAATTAAGAAAATTAAGAGACCCTTTGGCAAATGAGATATCTGAAGAAGAACAAATCACAAAGGAAAAATGTCACAAGAAAAATAGTAAGTTTAACTAATAGTAGAGAACATTTTCAACAGGATAACATTTCATAAATCTTTGCAAGTATTTGCTTTTGATATTTTCTGAAGATAGATAAAACATAATAATCTTTTTGTAGTTCTATTTCAATTAAAATTAAAGCTGGCTTTGGAGTTGAAGCATTGCTTTCTTCCTCTCTAAAACTAAGCATGCTTGTTTTTAAGAAAGAAAAATCCAAAATCTGTCTCATGTCAGAAGACCTACCTGTCATGGTACAGAAAAAAAAAAAAAAAACTAACTAAAATTAAAGGACTATTCTATGTCCACTAATCTTATAATTCTTTGGTTTTGCTTTGACTATTTAAAATTTTTCTTAAAGTATAAATATCATATTAAAAGTTATAAGATTATTATATATATAAACTTTTTTGTGATATTCATGGTGATACAGATTGCTAATTCTAAAACTAAGCTTCATCTAGTTTCCTGCATGAGATCCCAAGGCATCTCTGTGATTTCTATAATTTTAGAAGTTGTTTACTCTGTACTTCCTATTTATTCAGGTTATATTTTACCATTTTCAGTCTCTGATAGAGATTGAAGACTAGATAATATTACCATTTTCTTTGTAACCAAAATCAGAAAAGAAACTTACAAAAAGAGGTGTAAAGTTTATAAAGTTTGAGAGAGAGACACTTAAATTATCTATTAAAGAAAATGTTTTAAGGTTTAAAAAAGTATTTTTAGACTGGTAATACAAGTTATGATAAAAAATGATTTAGCTATAAAGCTCTCATAGATAATAGAATGCTTTCTCTAAATATGCCAAATACCAATGGACTGGGCATTGTGGATATAATTCTTGCTTGATTCTTATTGTATACAGTATTACTGTGATAGAGTTAAAACCTCTCTATAATACTTGGTAATTGTTCTTATTGTATAAAGTTTTACTGTGTTAGAGTTAAAACCTTATCTTGTTATTTAGAAAAAAAAGGAGGAAATGTAGTTGGATGTTTGATCATACTGTAACACACAAAACTGTGTTAATATTATTAACCTTGAATCAGGGAGCAGAGGCAGCAACTAATTGATGGGAATTAGCCACAAAGAAGCCCAGAATACAGATAGAAAAGATACACAGGAAGGAGTAGGAAGGGAATAAGAGATTGTGTACTTCCTTCTATCTGAAAACTTTAGAGAGAAGTACAACTGGTTGCTCCTTTACTGCTTCTTTGATCTATAAGATTTTTACTCCGGTATATTAGTCTTTGTTGGTAAATAGAATAATAGAGACTTAGCTGACTACATGGCCATGGGACCACAAATAGTAGCTCAAATATTAGTAGACTCATGTGCAGCTGCTAAGCCAATAGAAAACCAACACTTGACTTTATAAAAAGGATGGATTGTAAACTAGATTGTGAACAAAGTAAGTTCTCTTTTAGTTATACTGTTTTTCAAGGTACTTTTTTTTTTAATCACAGAAACAGCATTTGACACTATAACAGAAGCTTTGAAGGAGGTATGGATATATTTTCTAAACTTTTCATCTACTATTATTAAATATATGTATGATGTATGTGCATGGGCATGCATTTCTCAGCACATACAGGAGGCCAGAGGATAGTTTTGTGAACTTAGTTCTCTCCTCCCAAGTTTAAGTAGATTCTAAGGACTAAATTCAGGTTGCCCTGCTTGTGTAGAAGGTGACATACCAATTGAGTCATCCTGCAGGACCCCAGACATAGGCAATTGTTTACTTAAAGATGGAGTTCCCAAGTGTTAACAAACCAGTTTAGTTAACACTGAAAATGTACCAGGCTGACCATTGTATAAAGTCTGAAAGTTTATAATTAATTGTACACATATTTTTTTTCCTTCAAAGATCTTACATTGAGTTGTGATTTCTGACATGTTAAGGTGGCAAGACATCTCTCTCAAACTTACAAGAAAAATCTGGACAAAATAGGCATCAATTCCATGTTCTGGTTCTAGAGATGTAAAAGTGTAAGAATGACTGACACTTTCATGTCTGGGAAGACAAGGGCATGTAGAACTTTATCCCAGGTTTGTTGATCTTGACTGAAAACAATAGAGACATATGAAAAGAAATCTGGTAAATTTTGACCCTACCAAAATTTGGTAATAACTGTTGATTTTATTTCTATGGGTGAAAAAAGATCAGTAATACATGAAAATGAAACCATTTCATATAAGCTTAAACAGACAATTTTCCTAGGAACAGTCAACACTGTTCAAAGAGAATCTTAGAATTTTGACAAAAGTACTCAAACCTGTGAAGTGCTCCATTAGGGTTATGGAAGCTGCAGCTACAGAAATGCCTTGAATGAATCTTCTGAACTTAAAATGGAAACATCGATGAACTGCAGTCAGAAAGAATAAAAATATTACATAATTGGCATAATAGCTATTGTCTAGAATTCTAAATGGAACCTGGGATGATGTTAGATGTAAAAGTTGAAATGATAGCACAGTTTCAGGAAATGAAATTAAACAGCTGGATTAATAGAGAGAGAGAAAGAGATTTTTTTCCATGGGCTGACATTATGTTAATTTTTATAAAATGAAGTTAAAAGTGACTCGAAAAATTCCACTATATATTATTTATTGGCTACATGAATTAGTTATTGGTACATTTATGTGGGTTTCAATACACAGTAAAATTTCAATTATTTTAAATTTAAGAAATAATATTAATTTACATGAGCTTTACATTATAGAATAATTTCAGTTTATTCTTGCCATACAGTTTGGCATAAATATATTGGTTACTTAAAAAAACTGTTTATTTCAAACTTTTTCTGACTTTGGGACTCTACAAAATATCAAAGCAATAAAATTGCTTATAGGTTTAAGAATATTTAATATCATATTTATTAAATTTTTTCTTTCTCAATCTAGCTGTTTAGTGTTATTTTCTGAAACTGTGCTATTGCTTCAGCTCTCACACCTAACATTATTCCAGTTTGCTTTTGTTTTAAGTGGCAGAGAAAAAAATATCTCAGTCCTAAGTTGCCTGAAACAGAAAGGAATTGTTTTTTTGTGTTAATACATAGAGGAAGTCATACATTCAATTCTAAAGTAAAATGGGTCACAAAGATTAAAGAATTGATGCTTTCTCTTGAGGGAGGTCTCTGCTCTCGGGCTCCACTGAGGACCCTGCAGCAGCCCCAGTCAGGGGCACTGACAGAAACTATACCTTTCCCAGACAGCACATGCCCAGAAAAAGGAGTGGCAATAGTCTATAATTTTCAACAGAAGCTCTGAAATTCCTTTTTTCTTTTTATTTGAAAAAGGTTTTTTCCCCCATGTATCCCCCTGCTCACCCATTCTTTCCTATTCCCAGTCCCTCCCAATCTGCCTTCAACCTCCTCCACCCCATCCCGATCTCCTCTTGTCAAAGGGCAGAAAGTCCCAATGTGGGTCAGCTCAGCATGGTGCATCCTAATATCAAGGCTGGATTAGGTACTCTTTTTCAGGGAGTGGGCTCCAGTGTGCCAGCCCATGCACAGGAAGGAACACAATCTGATACTACACCTCGAGGCTCTACATATTGCCCATGCTAATCAAAAGTTGCCTATCCTTGGAGGGCCTAGATCTTTTTTCCGATGATTCCCCAATGTCTGTTCTTGAGTCAGTGAGCTCCCCAGAGCTCTAGCCATCCATCACTGTGGGAATTTTCCTCATAATCCCTATCTCCTTGCTCATATAGACTCTCTTACTCTCCAGCTGTAACGGGAGCTTGGCCCAGTGCTCATCCATGAATCTCTGCCTCCACCTCCATTGAATGCTGGATGTAGGTTCTGTGATGATACTTAGGGTGGTTATTCATTTGATTACAGGGGAAGTCCTGTTTAGGCACTACCTCCATTAATGGTTGGGGACCTATCCAGGGATATCTTGTGGTTAATTGGGGTTTTCCTAGCACCCGGTCTTTTTCCAACCCCACATTGGCTTCCTCTATCAAGATATTCATGTCTTTTTTCTCCCTCTTTGTTGCTCCTTTCACTGCTGTTACTTTTTTCAGAAATATGCCAGGACCAGATGTTTTAGACTGATTCTCTGTTCTTAAATGGAATAAGGCTCTCATAGTCTGAGGAAGCTGGTCTCAAACAAATCAGAGGGCATAGTTTAGAGAGGAAGATGAGGTAAATCTTACTATAACTTCTGACAGGTAAATTTGGGATATGGTTAGAATGGGAGAAGTTAAATGGCAAAAAAATGAAAGAAAATGAAAAAAAAAAAAGGCTCACTCAGGGATTACATATGAGTAAATAGTTTCTCTGTCCTTCCCAGTCCCACAGCCATTTGTAAATAATCACTCAAAGGCTAATAGTAATGATAAATGCTTGTCCAGTGACTCAGGCTTATTACTAACTCTTATTTTTAAATTAACCCATTTCTATTAATTTGTGCATTGCCAAGTAGCCTGTGGCTTACCAGTTCTCTGGCATCTTGCTCCTTGAGTGGCTAGCTAGCATCTCCCTTGACTCTAACATTCTTCTTTTAAGTCCTCAATATGATTCACCATTCAAACTTACCCTGCCTTGCTATAGGCCAAAACAGTTTTATTATCAACTATTGAGAGCAATACATATTCATGGCATACAGGAAATCATCCCACATCCTAAATAGAAAACTGAAAATGGAAGTTATTCACTAATATTGTAAAGATAATAACAGGCACTAAGGGAGGGCATTAGGGAAAACTTGACCCACTTTATCAGTTTAGTCCTCTTAAGTTAACAATTAAAAGATGGATACATATATATATTGGATTAATGGTTTGGGTTACAGCCATGACTGACCAGACCCCTTGTTTTAAATCTGAGATGACCAGATTATCATGACAGGAACATAAAGCAGAAGCAGCTGTTTATATAATAGTAGCAAGAATCAGAAAAGTCAGAAGGGACTGCCAACAAGATGATTCCCTGGAAAGGACTTACAGCAGTGATCTATTTTATCATATTTTCAAATTCTAGAGTTTCAAACATTCCCCAAAAGACCATTTCAAGACTGCACTTTGACTATATGATCCTGTGGTAATGGGTCATGTTCAAATCACTGCAACAAAAATTCAAATTCTAGATCTTTCATCATGGCATTATAAGCTAGTTGATCATGGACAGATAATATATTCCATGTAAAGAACATGAAAACAAGACCATATATATTCTGAAAACTTGAGTATGCTAATTTCATTACAAAATCCATTCTGATTTTAAGCTCTTTGGAGTAGGATCTTTTCAAATTGTAGATCTATTCTTTCAAATATTAATACTCTTCACTGATGAGAAAATATTGGCAAAGTACCTATGCTAACTAAGGTTCTACAGATAATTAGAATCAACAGGCTAGAAAATTATTTTATATATGCTTATACTATATGTATATATTTATATTTTCATACACACATATGCATATATAATTTTTTTACTTAAAAGGTTTTTTTTTCAGTTTACAAATTCACCACAGTTCCTGCTTCCTCCCCTTCTCCAATCACCCTTCAGCTTTCTCCCACCACCAATCTACTCCTCAGAGAGGGTAAGACCTTGTTTGGGGAAGTCAACAAAGTCTGATATCAAATTGAGGCAGAACAAAGCCCCCTCCATTGTATGAAGGCTCAGAAAACTGTTCCTCTATAGGGAATAAGCTCTATGGATAAGTCCTGGTCCCACTGTCAGGGGCCCCACAAACTGATCAAACCACACAACTGTCATTCACATTCAAAGGGCCTAGTTCAGCCCCATGTAGGTTCTCCAGTTGTCAATCCAGAGTCAGTGAGCTCTCAGCAGCTTGGGTCAGCTGTATCTGTGAGTTTCCCCATCATGATCTTGACCCCTTTGCTCATGTAATCTCTCCCATCTCTCTTTGATTGAAATGGGAGCTCAGCACAGTGCTTAGCTGTGTATCTGTGCATCTGCTTCTGTCAGTTACTGGATAATGGTTCTATGATGACAATTAGAGTAGTCAGCATATATCCTGTTACAACAAACATGAATGTCATAAAAGAGAAAGCGGGAAATAGCCATTAATATATTGGCACAGGAAACCACTTCCTAAATATAAGACCAGTAGCACAGACACTGAGAGCAACAGTTAATAAATGGAACCTCCTGAAACTGAGAAACTTTTGCATGGCAATGAACACTATCAATAAAACAAAACTGCAGCTGGCAGAATGGGAAAAAAATCTCCAACCTTATATCTGACAGAGGACTGATCTCTAAAATATATAGAAAAAACTCAAGAAGCTAGATATAAAAATACAATATAACCCAATCAAAAAATTGAGTATTGTGGATATTTATTACATATTTAATAAAACCTGAAATATCAAGAGACAGCACACAGTCAAATCCTAGGCAGACAGCTCAGAAATTTCTTGATCCTTGAGCACAAGGACAAACAGCTGAGATTTAATCACACACACCTTTAATCCCAGCACAGGGAAAGCCTGGGAGTGGCGACCTACACCCATAACTCCAAAACTCCAGAAACAGAGCTTCTTCTGTTTCTTTGAGTTCAAGGCTAGCTAAATAGAGTAGTATACACCTTTATTCCTAACCTGCATGAGGTACAGCTGACAAGAAGGTTATATAAGGCCTCCAGGGAACCCAGAAGAGGAGAAGCAATGAGCAGAAGCTTTCAGGAATGAGGCTCAGGAAGTTGCAAGACAGCTGGGTGAGAATTGACTGTGATGCTTCCTCTCTCTGATATTTCAGCCTTTCCCTGATATTTGGCTCAGAGTTTTCTTTTCCTACCATCCAAATGTGAGCAACTACAGCATATAGATCTAAACAGAATTTTCAACAGAAGAATATTAAATGTCCAAAAGACACTTAAAGAATTGTTCAATATATTTAACCATCAGGATAAGGCAAATGAACACAGTTCTTATATAGTATATTACACCTGTCAGAATGGCTAAGTTCAAAAGCACTAATGATAGCCTTTGCTAGAGGGAATGTGAAATATGGGGAACATGCCTTCATTGCTGGTGGAAGTGTAAACTGATACAGTCATTTTGAAAATTATCACTCATTATGATGGCACCTCAGAAAACCAGGAATCAATTTACCTCATGGTTCAGCAATACTACTCTTGGGCATATATCCAAAGCATGTACATTCATAATGAATGATTTTGAAAGAGTACTTTTGTGAGTACATAGGTTCAGAAGGCTCTTAATATGGTTTTAGCAAGGAAGACAGCCTACAAATCCATTGGTTCTCTTGAGTCTAGGTTTCAGGGCCTAAAAACTGAGAAGACCTCTCATTCAGGCTGCATTCCAAGGTTGGAGTCCTTAGACACAGGGTTTCAGGTATAATCCTGGAGTACAAAGGTGTAAGAACCATGAGCTTTCATGTCTGAGGATGGACCAGCATTTCAGCTTAGAAAGAAAAAGGGGAAAATTTATTTTTTCCTCCACATTTTTTTATCTCTTCTGGATTTCAAGCAATCGAAAAATGCCTGCCCATGTTGAAAAAAAGACAGATCTCTTCTCTGTTAATTGATTTATATGCTAGTCTCATTCAGAAATAACCTCATATATACACAGCAAAACAACCAGCTGTGTGAGAATTCCTTAGCCTATTCAACTAGATGGACAAAGTTAACCAGACAGTACTTCAGTAGATTGTGGAGATCACAGCCAAAAGGGGGGGGATACATGGGGGAAAGATAAAAAGGACTTTGTTTTATAGATAAATAATAATAAACAAACAACCTATTACTATTGATATTTCACAGGATGAGACTCAGTCACAATATATCTTCTAACTGAGAAGGCTGGAAAACATTAACTAATATCTCTGTGGGATGGCTTCTTGAAATAAGGTGAGAAAGGCCAAAAATCTAGGATGCAAAATATAAGGAGCAATTCTCTCTCACAGTCATGGGTACAAGATGATACAGTGCAGATACCTGAGAGCATTGTGATATTGAGAGCCCTAGAAGTCTTGGTTGTCTTGTCCTGGATCAAAGAGGAAAGGGGAGAAACTAGCCCATTTTGCCACATGTTTCAACCTACCCCAACTATGAAAATATGTAGACTGTTCAGTGCCTAAAGCTTACACATCTTATTTTCTTATTTAGTAATGAAACTCTTTACTTAGTCCTCTCTGATTAAGCAGAAAGAATTTTATGTATCTAAGTGGAACATTATTATTGTAAATGATATTAAATGAGAATATTATAAATTAATTTCAGTATTTTTGGAAGATTTTATTTCATCCATATATCAAGTAGTGTCTGCAACTAGATGTCCTTGTGAATAAGTTTGAGTTTCTACATCTTAATTTCTTAATGATTGTTGCATATACCACGTTTCTTCCAGCTGTGACTCCCTTAAAATTCAGTGAGACATTTCTAGGGTATACTTTCCCATAATGAACACATTATAGCAATCATTGCAGAAGAGAAAACATAGCAATGTCTGTGGTGTAATCTTCAAAGTGTTTACATGGCCTTAATGTAGGTCATTTTAGGGAAACTGCCAACAAGCTTATGAAGCTGTAAGCATGCATTCTGGGTTTAAAGAAGCAGCTTAACTTTCAGGATGTCCAATTCCAAATTCAGCTTATCTTGTTTTATATACAAAAGAGCTGTTTATATTTGACATGTTTGCAAACAATTCTCTAAAATGTGGCTGCTGCTGATCTGTTCTGGAAAGAAGAGAGGTTGTTGGAAAAAAGGCCACAACTAAAGCTTGTTTCTGTTATAAGTTGATGAAGTTTTTATTGTTAATTAAGTCTAGAAGAGTCTTTTCTTCAATGTAGAGTACTTTATAGAAATCCAAAATGATCTTTGATGACTGGTTTTTGCCTTCCTGCTCTGAAAACTTTTATACTCAATACTTCCGTATCTCTTTTTTGGTCATTTGATATTTATGTATCGTGGCCTTGTAGGGTTACAGCTATTACTGACTACAGGCATATAAACAGGCATATTGGCTTGGATTCTGCCTGTTCTCGGGAGACTTTGCTGGAATAGATGATGTGGCTATGGACAGGCAAAGTTACATACGTACAATATATTTAAGACAAAGAAGTACTGTAACAAAGGCTCAGATAAAGACACTTCCATATAAAAGAAGTTGTGAGGCTTTTTACAAAGGTGGCATTTGAGTTGGAAGAAAAGCTATTTGGGAACATACAGAGATGATACACTGAGCAGTCATGGAGTGTAGAAGATACAGAGAAAGAATAAGAATGCTAAACATTAGACAGACTTACCACTGGACAGTTTTTAAAATCACCCTTAGACAAATTATAGTTCATGTCTTTAAAAGGGGCACTAACAATGACTTCAGAACTATTATTATAGTACTTCAAATGAATCCCTTACTCTTCACTTTATAACTATGGAAATAGGACTTTCATGAAACACCTGCTTTGAGAAAAATTACTCAGCAATCAATTGTGGTTTTCTGGGCCCTGAAATATTTATCAAATTTCTATACCTGCTTGTAACTCTGATCTACTTTCTTTTCTTTTCAGTTATTTCTAGTGCTGAAGACTGAACTCAAGGCCTTGAGTTTGACAGGAAAAAATTCCACCCCTGAAATAAATTTCTAACCCCTAACTATGTTTTTTTTTTTTTAAGAATAAAATCTCAAAATCATATAAGGTAAACTCTTAACACATGACTGAAAGACAAAGAATTATTTTAAACACATAGCCAGAACATTATTATCACCTCTCAAGTATTAGCAACAATTCCTTACTATCATAAAATACAAGGAAAATGGTTTTCCCAATATTCTCTTCTATATACCATAGGACCATAGGACATAATCACTATCCCTGCATTGCTTTGGCAGATATATCTATGACTTTTCTTTCACATCTATTCCTTTTATAAATACTTGTTGAAGACAAAAAGGCAAAACCCTTCGAGCTTCCTCTGTTCTCTATTTTGCTGATTGCAGAGGCTATCTGATTTGACATAATCTTGAATTGAATGGAACACAAAAAGTCA
Source organism: Sigmodon hispidus (assembly GCA_004025045.1). NCBI lineage: Eukaryota > Metazoa > Chordata > Mammalia > Rodentia > Cricetidae > Sigmodon > Sigmodon hispidus. The sequence goes on along the minus strand of PVIH01000066.1, from coordinate 159,043 downwards.
TTTCTCTATGTACTCTCTCCATTTTGCTACCAATTGTGCCTTTTTTCATTTGGCTCACTCTCTCTCTCTCATTTGTCTCTGTCTCTTTTTTTTTCTTTCTGTCTCATGTGTCCATATTTGTATATACACATACACATGTATGCTATTTAAATATATAAATATATTTTTAAAATGTTACATGCCTTTGTGTAATATATATGCATATAAATAACTACAGTTAAGAAAGTTAAAATGTTGAGCAGGAAAGATGGCTCAGTAGGTAAGAGTGCTTGCTGCAAAGGCTCGGGATCCAAATATCCATAAGAACATAGTAGAAAAATAGAACCCACTCATATAACTTGTCCTTTGACCACCATAACCATACAGTGGTATAATTGTTCCACCGTTCCCAACGTCAATTTCGAAGGCAATATCTATGATTTTAGAATATATCTTGGCACCAGCCTAGACTTATTTAAGTTGTTTTTTCACTTAATAGGGTCTACATTTTTTTTTCCCAAAACATCCGGCAATTCTGTGACTTTTGGTCAATTTGAAAATTTTAGTGTAGAATTATAACTTTTTCATTTGCAAATATGTGCTTCCATCTTGATTGAATCTTCAGTTCCCCTATGTCTTTTTTTTTTTTTTTACCACCATGACTCTGTTCTCATTTTAATACAAAATTCACTGTAACTATCTCTCTTACTTTTGATTCTTATGTCAAATTTCAGCATTATTATTTTATATTCTCCATAAGAATAAAACAGAAAATCACTAATGACATGCATAGGCCCCTGCACATACACATGTGCACTAATGTATAATTTATTAGTGATCTAAGCGTATGTAAGAATACCTAACATGTCACATTCAACTACTTTGCTTAAAGAAGAAAAATAACTGGTATTAGATATCAAAACAGCGATTATTTTTATTACCCAATTGTTATAAGAATTCAAGCTTCCAACATTAAAATTAAAATGGAACAGGAAATATTCAGCATCCAGTCTTTATTTTCATAAAAATTTAAAATTTACCATAATGATTACTAGGCTATATAGTAGATTTATTTTTTAGAAGATGGCAGTGCATGCCCCAGGCTAACATAAACTCATAATCCTCCTGACTCTGACTACTGGTTAAAAGTATGCCTGTTCCCTGTGTTCTCTAAGCAAAGGAATATCAGTGTCTGTAGCTACATGCATAGAGATTTGTATTTTGGCACAGTATCATCATATGTGGAAAAGTGCACCTTCAAAAATATACCTTAGCAGAATAAAAATGACAAACACCGTATGTACTCACTCATAAGTAGGTATTAGACACAAAGCAAAGGATAACCAGGCTACAATTCACAACCCCAGAGAAGCTAGGTAACAAGGATGACCCTGAAAGAAACATCCATGGATCCCGGTGGGAAGTAGAAATGTATAAGATCTCTGAGTAAATTAAAGGCATGAGGGTAAGGGGAGGTGGGAAGAATACATGAATGAATGGAATGATAGAATTGGAGGAGTCACAGACATAAAAAGAGCAAAGAAATAGATATCTTAGTGGAGGGAGCCATTTTGGGGTCAGGAAGAAACCTTGTGCTAGGAAAATACCCAAGAATTCACAAACATGATCCCAGCTAAGACTCCAAGGAGTAGTGAAAGGGTTCCTGAACTAACCTTCCTCTGTTATCAAGTTGATGGCCACCCTAATTGTCATCATAGGACCTTCACCCAGCAACTGATGGAAGCAGATGCAGAGATCCACAGGTAAGCATTGGGAGGAGCTTACAGTCTAGTCAAAGAGAGAGAGGGGAGACTAGAAGAGCAAAGGGATCAAGATTATGATAGAGAAACCCAGAGAGAAACAGCTGACCTGAGCTATTGGGAGCTCTTTGACTCTGGACTGAGAGCAGGGGAACCTGCATGGGACTCTGCATGGGACTGAACTAGGCCCTCTGAATGTGGATGACAGTGTGTGTCTTAAGCAGTTTATGGAGCCTCTGAAAGTGGGACCAGATCTTATGCCTAAAGCATGAACTGGCTTTCGGGAGCCTATTCCCTATATCGGAACACTTTGCTCAGCCTTCATTCATGTGGGAGGGGCTTGGCCTTACCTTCTCTGAAGAGTGGATAGGGAAAGGACCTGTAGTTTGATTAGGGAGAGGAGAGGGAAGGGGGACAGTGGTTGACATAAAAACCAACCAACCAACCAACAAAAAATCCTTTTAAATTAAAAAAAAATTCATCATAGTGTTTGAGTTGATGTAGTCCAGTTCCAGTCCATAACATTTATAATTCACAACTACACTACTACAGCTGTACAACTGAGTCCGGTGAAATGGAAGAAAAAGCTCCTTCACTGTCTTCTCTTTCTCAGACTTGTTTCAGACAAGCAGTTGTTTCTCATACCTTCTGCTGAAGCAACTTCTTCAATTGCAAATCACAGTTCACTGGTAGGTATTAAATGAAGCTATTAGATCACACTTAATATTTTTATATTGAAATTAAATAAAATAGAATTTAAAATAGTGTAGACTATTTTGAAATAAATTTGTGGTAGTTTGGTTTCATTGTATGTGAGGATGTGTGAACTTTTATTGCTTGTATTACAGAAGCTTGTCATTATTATAGGTCTAAATAAAAAAGGTCGCCTCAGCTTTACCTTTTCCTAAATGTTTAAAAGCATCTTTTATATAAAATAACAATACCAAATGCAGTGGCACTGCTCAGTTGTTTTGGATTCAGAGAGTGTTACAAGTTTTTCATATAAGATCATTCACATGAAATCTTTCATATAAAGAAAATTCAAGAAAGGCCATAATAAATAGTTTTTGTCTGTCCTGTGGTAATAGAAAAGGAGGAAAGTATAAAAGAGACAGTGCCAGAGAGATGTTAAGAAAATGAGAAATAGACATAGTTAGAAATAGAAATTAATCATGTATTGCATGAGTATATACACAGACACACGCATACCTATATGCACATTCAAGTGTATGCACACACACACAGAGCACATACACACACATGTGCACGTGTACACATACAGACTATCTTCTGAGCAGCATAGTCTTGGAACCAGCAATTAAGTACTAGTGGCCAGTTACTGGAGGTGGCAGGATTGTATTGGACTTTTAGAATCTCACCCTGTTTCTTTAACTTTTTTGATTGTTCTTTTTTGTCACCTGTGTTTTTCCTGCTCATGTTAGCTTGAGTAGATTCTAATTTTACAAACAAGAGCATTGACTAATTTCAGGTGAAGCATCTTTCCACATATAGAGCTACACCAATATACCTTACACTGGGTAACTTAGAAACAACAGAAATTGATTTAAAAAAAAGTGAATAAGAGAAGATACAAGCAGCAAAATCTAGTTGTCTGAAATTGTGTGTGTGTTTGCACGTGTGTGTGTGTGTGCAGTCATCATATCAGTGCTGACGAAAATTATCCTGCAGTATGTGATTGACTCAAAACTTATGTGACGACATTGATACTTAAAGTTGATTAGAGTTCTTATAGAAGGGTTTCTATAAAAATGAAATGTTAGAAATTGCACGATTTCATGTAAACATAAGTATTTAAAAAGTGCTGGGGTATATCCTCTCAAAACAAGCTCAAAACATTAAGATCACAGTGCAATAACTGACATGAAGTCAGAAAAAAAAATTATCAAAGACCAATCTAATAGCCTTTGCTGACAGAGCAAGGGACATCGTAGATAGCAGGAACGCAATAAACACAATACATCTCAACCTCAGGACAGCCTCTGATTTGTCCCATATGACACACTTCATCAACAAGCAGAGAAAATATAGCTTAAGCCAATATTTCTTAAATGATGCACTGTGACCCCCAAGGTTATCATGAACTGGTACCACAGAGACCACAGAATTTCTCTGCCACTATGTCTGTGCCAGAGGAAGCCAAAAACAGAGGACACACTGGCAAGACTGAAGGTAATTAAGGGATGTGGGAAAGGAAAAGAAAGAGCTGTCTAAAAACACACTACTCATTCTGAGATTCTTAGCCATCCAATCCTGGCACCTGACCTTGCTCCAGCTGTTATAAAAGTGCCTATCCTTGTAATTGGCCAGATAAAAAGGAAATGTCTGGTTAAGCCTGACCTGCAGTGGTTGACTTCCCATTTTGCTTTCTCAGCTATCTCTCTGCTATATGTACATCAATATCAGAAATAATGTATCTAAGCTTAGCCTGGAAATGCTTGGGGTTCACTAGAATATTCAAATATTTCTTAAGTATTTAAAGTATAAAATATTTAATCTAACAGGCAGAGGAATTATTAGGTTCTTGCTTTTTTATTAAACTGATTTTGTTCTCATAAAAGCCAAATCAGGTAGTTTAGAATTATTTGCACATATAGGAAGTGAGACACAGGAGGGTGAAATAACTTGTCCACATTCAATTGACAGAGAATGACTGCATTTTAAATTGTAAGGAAATGGTCTCTTTCTGCCTGCACATGCAGATATCAGTATGCAAAAGACCGAAAAATAAAAAATATGATTAGGCCAGGGAGGTGGTTCAATGGGTAAAAGTGTTTACTGTATGATTGTGAAGACCTGTGTTTAGATCCCTAGCACCTGTGTGACATGCATGACATATTCACATATACCCTTAGTCCCAGTACTATAGATCATTTAGACTTCTTGGTCAGTCAACCTATCAAGAAAAGGAAGAACCAGGTTCAGACAATGAGCATGTTTTAAAAACAGAACATTTGACATCCTCTTTCTACCTCTGCTTGAACCATCATATGCACATTCATCACACACACACACACACACACACACACACACACACACACACACACACACAGTATGTTTGGGGGTTAGCATTTTAGAATTGGATATTGTAGTAAAATGGCTTTTCAGATTTAATGCATAGAGATATACAATAAACAATTTTAACTATAAGTTGGGCACAAGACGAGCAGTTACATAGATGATACACGATCAAAAGAAGAGTGTAATCTAACAGTAACAAGCTAAAGAAGAGTAAGCCGAGAAAACTGTCTTCCCAGGCTACTTGTGATCTCTCTGTACAGTGTTCCTTTCTTCTGAGTGTGAGGCAAGATGCTTTCTATAATGAGAAGTATTAGAACCTGAAGTGAAACAGGCTATGCCAGAGAATTTCTTCACAATTTACTCAAAAGGTGAAGAAAATTAGGTTGAGATTTTGGGGATTTTATTTTTCAAACTTATGTATAGTGTGTGTATGTGTGTGTGTGTGTGTGTGTGTGTGTGTGCATGTGTAAAAATGAATCAGTTCGCTCCTTCAACCTTGAGGGTTCCAGGGCTTGAACTTGATAGTCAGGTCAAGAGATAAGCATCTCTTACATTTTTCACAGCCCCAGTATTTTTAGCTTTATGATAGGCTTTAGGGGGAAAGAAAATGTTTCTATGTCCTGATTTGGGGATGAGAGGTTGATGTCTCTATAACTTACCTCCTTGGAGAATTAGGAACAAGAGATTTAAAAGATGAAGTTGCAGTGAAAGAAACGTTGCTTCTGAGGTAGTTTCAAAGACCTTCACGTTAGGATGTCCTGTTCTTCAACCCAGAAAAATCCAGAGCTCTGGCCTTTCCAAACCAAAACAAAAAATAAAAATAAAAATAACTAATGTTGTGTTTCAACAGAATTTTAACTTTAAAATGCTTAAAGAAAAGGAAGTTCTGCCTCTTGATTTATTGTGACAGAATGCCAAAAATGCTTCTTACTATGAAGGAACAAGAGTTTTAATATAGCTATACAATTTTCTTCACTGGTAAATTAAATTTACACATTTGATTTGAAACTTAGCCCTGCTGCACGGTGCAGCTTTTAAAATAGCCAGGAATAAAAATGGAAGAGAGAGTATTTGAGATAACTTCATTATCCCTTCCTTGTACAAGGGGTTCATTGACCATAGGGTATGGCTAGCTACAGCTTTGCTGCTGGGTTTTGCATGAGCTACATTACCAAAGAAAGTGTTATGGCTTCTTTTACTGTCTCTGTCTATTTATTATCCTAACATAGAACTTCAGCATTCTTCCACAATGAGCCCATTATTAGTATTTTACTATCCCAGTTACATTGCTGAGTAAAAAAAAAATAGCATTGGGCAAGTAAATATCTGAAAATTTCTTCAAATGAGAATCTGTACAATTCTACTTAATAGTATTTTAGAAAATAAGAAATAATGCTTCTTTTGTTTTGTTTTTAATGTGAGTATATGGAACCTCAGTTCAGGAATTTTCTTCATCAGATTTGCTATTACCATGTCTGTGGGACATTTTCTTAGTAAATGATTGATGTGGGATGGCCCAGCTCCCTGGGAACATTGCCACCCCTCAGCAGATGGTCTTGAGTTATGGAAGAAAGCAGGATGAACATGTGGTGAAAAAAGCCAGTATCCTATCAGCACAATTTTTTATAATAGTGTTTATAACAGAAAGAGAGAAGCAAACAAAAACAACTGTACAATTTAAATTGGCAGTTTCATGCAAAGAGCAATGCTGTTTTTCAAAAATAAAATGTAAGTTAACACAATGTCAACCAGGACTACAAAATTATATTAAGTTCCTTGTGCTGCCATTATGCTTTCTGATGACCAAGTTTCTCCAAAACTTATATTTTTATAAATTACTTTGAAAAGAATATAAGACTTCCAGGCAATGATGTACATGAATTCAAATGACTATAGAAAATTACGTTTATTTTCTACATCTTTGCTGTTCACTATAGAGTTGTGGAAAAATCTAAGCATTCACATATGTAAAATCCAATTTAATCATTCATTCTTTTTACTGACTTATCAAACATTTTCCCAGGAAACATATAGGCACTAGAAGCAAAAAAAAAAAGAAAGAAAGAAAGAAAGAAAGAAAAAGTGAATAATGTGTAGAATGTCTCAAGAAGACTATCAAAACAAAAAATATATATATAAAAAATTGACATACCCAGTTGAATGGAACTCAGCATGAGAAAATCTTCTTTACTAGGTTTGTCAGAATAGAGCAATGCCCTGAAAGAAATGACATTTTGAATAAACAGGAACCAGGAAAGTGGGCATTGTATCTGGTGGAGAAAACATAATGAGCAAAGACCTAGAGAAAACATAGCAAGTAACTGTGCCTTATAAAGACTAAATAACTTCTCTCTACTTTGTGTCTGAGAGCTATGGAAGGGTGCCACTTGCTAAAGGCAATATATTACAATAGGAAGTTAAAGGGAGTTTAAAACTTATTTCAGTTAATTCCTTTTTTTGTAAAAAATACCATTTTTTAAAATTTTTTTAAGTATTTTTATTATGAATAAAGTCTCATTTTTTATCCACATATCCTCTTGTTCAAACTCCCTTCCCCCTCCCGCTCCTCCCAGTCACTCTCTCTTCCTCTCATCACTTTATATCCTCCTCAGCAAGAGCAGAGGGTCCCTAGGTTCCAAGGTACATCCACTCCCTGCAGATCCGCTTTTCTCACCCCAACATCAAGACTAGGTCAGGTGTTCCTCTGGAGGGAATGGGCTCCAACGTACCAGTCCAAGGTGTTTCAGGTCCCAACCTGTTCAGTGGTTGTGGTTTGCAGCTTGGACACGCTTTACTTTCTGTTTAAAGTTCACTAATGAGTGAGTACATCCTCTGCTTATCTTTCTGTGTTTGTGATACCTCGCTCAGGATGATATTCTTCAAATCCATCCATTTACCTGTGAATTTTAGGATATCATTTTTTTCTTACTGCTGAGTAGTACTCCATTGTATAGATGTACCACAGTTTGTTTATCCATTCTTTAGCTGATGGGCATCTAGGTTGTTTCCAGGTTCCTGATATTACAAATAATGCTGCTATGAACATAGTTGAGCTAATGCCTTTGGAGTACGAATGTGTATCTTTAGAGTATATGCCCAGTAGTGGTAATCCTGGATCCTTGGGAAATTGATTTCCAGTTTTCTGAGAAACCGTCATACTGCATTCCAGAGTAGCTGGACAAGCTGACACTACCACCAATAATGGAGAAGTGTTCCTCTTGCTCTATAACCTCTCTAGCATAGGCTGTCATCTGTGTCTTTTATCTTAGCAAATCTGACAGTTGTAAGGTTACAGTAACTCAAAGCTGTTTTGATATGGGATACAATGAAAGCAGTCTTAAGATGAAAATTCATAGCCCTAGATGCCTATATGAAAAACCTAGAGAAATCCCACACTAAAGAACTAACAGCACAGCTGAAAACCTTAGAACAATTAGAAGCAAACTCACCTAGAAGGAGTAGACAGCATAAAATAATCAAATTTAGAGCTGAAATCAATAAAATTGAAACAAAAAGAACAGTAGAAAGAATCACTGAATCAAAGAGTTGGTTCTTTAAGAAAACCAACAAGATAGATAAACCCTTATCCAAACTAACCAAGAAGCAGAGAGAGACTATCCAAATCAACAAAATCAGAAGTAAAAAGGGGGCTATAACAACAGACACCTAGAAAATCCAAAGAATTATCATGTCATACTTTGAAAACCTATACTCCACAAAAATGGAAAACCTGGAAGTAGACAGCTTTTTGGACATGTACCATTTACCAAAATTAAATGATGATCAGATTAAATATCTAAACAGACCTATAATCCTAAAGGAAATTGAAGCTCTCATTAAAAGCCTCCCAAGTAAAAAAAGCCCAGGTCCAGATGGTTTCAGTGCAGAATTCTACCAGACATTCAAAGTATAACTACTACAAGTATCAACAATATCTTAAGCAGAACAAGATAATAATCACTTTGGAAAAGGTCATTGTAGTGGGATTATGGTTTATTGTAAATATTTGTTCCTCTTACTGGTTCAATAAAAAGCTGATTGGCCAGAGACAGACAGGAAGTGTGAGCAGGGCTACCAGACTAAGAAAACATTGGGAAAGGAAGAACAGAGCAAAGATGTCAGAGAGAGCTTGATGAGTCCCCAGCAGAAGCAGAGGAAAGAAGTTGAAATGCTGCTCTAAGGAAAGGTGTCAAGAAGCATGGCTGAACAAGAAAAGAATCATGGGTTAGTTGAAGAGCAAGAAGTAGCAAGTAATATGACTGGGCCATAGGTCTCCTAGTGGGTCTGAATCTCAGAGCTTGGCCCTAAAGTCCATGCCAGAAACCTCATACAACAGGTAATTGTTTTCCTTTTTTTTTTTTTTTTTTTTTTAAAGGTTTTCTTTTTTGGTTTATGAAAAAAGGACTTTATTTTCTAAAAAAAATAATGTAAAATAGAGTGACAAGAGAAATAAAAAGAAATATGTAACAATGCCATTGTGTAGAATGCATAGTGGTAAGACCAAATGGACAGCAGAAGATTATATTAAATATAATTTTCAGGTCCCAAGCTGTTCAGCAGTTGTGGTTTGAAGCTAGTGTGTTCTTTGCTTTTTTTTTTTTTTTAAGTCCACTAATAAGTGAGTACATCCCCTGCTTATCTTTCTGGGTTTGCTCAGGAGGATATTCTCCAAATCCATCCAATTGCCTGCAAATTTTAGGATATCATTTTTTCTTACTGTTGAGTAGTACTCCATTGTGTAGATGTACCACAGTTTGTTAATCCATTCTTTAGCTGATGGACATCTAGGTTGTTTCCATGTTCTTGATATTATAAATAATTCTGCTAAGAACATAGTTGAGCTAATGCTTCTGGGGTGTGAATGTGCATTCTTAGGGTATATGCATTGCTGAATCCTGGGGGAGATTGATTCCCAGTTTTCTGAGAAGCCACCATAACCCACACATCTATGAACATCTGATTTTTGACAAAGATACCAAAATATTCAATGGAAAAAAGATAGTATCTTCAACAAATGGTATTGGCATAACTGGATGGTAGTATGTAGAAAAATGCAAGTAGATACTAACCTATCACTTCCACAAAACTCAAATCCAAGTGGATTAAACTCAGTTACACTGAACTTGATAGAAAAGAAAGTGAGAAATACCCTCCATTGCACTGGCACAGATGACCACTTCCTAAATATAACACCAGTAGCACAGACACTAAGACCAGCAATCAATAAGTGGGACCTCCTGAAGCTGAGGAGCTTCTGTAAGGCCAAGGACATAAGTCAATAAGTCAAAATGACAGCCTATAGAATGGGAAAAAAATTTCACCAACCTTACAAGTGATAGAGGACTGATCTCTAAAATATATAGAGCACTCAAGAAGCTAGAGCCCAAAACCTTAAATAACACAATTAAAAAATGAGGTTCAGTACTAAAAAGGGAATTCTCAGCAGAAGATTTACAAATGGCTGAAAGACACTTGAAAAAGTGCTCAACATCTTTAGCTATCAGAGAAATGCAAATCAAAACATCTTTGAGATACCACCTTATACCTGTGAGAATGGCTAAGATTAAAAACACAGGTGACAGCCTGTGCTGAAGAAGATGCAGAACAAGGGGAATATTCCTCCATTATTGATGGGAGTGTAAGCTTCTTCAGCCACTCTGTAATTCTTTTCTTTTTTATTTAAAATGTTTTTTTTTCTCATACCCTCCACTGTGTCTCCCTCCTTTCTCCCCCTCCTTCCCATCTTCCCTAAGTCTCTCCCACCCTACCCCCCATTCATTCCCGAGGAAGGACAAGAAATTCCAAGGTGAGTCAATTTTGTCTGGCATATTTAGTTGAAGTGGGTCTGAATCCCTGTCCCCTTAATTTGTAGATCTGACTGCTATCTATATTTGGAGAGTTCAGTTCCTTTCCGTTTAGGTTCCTCAGGTGCAATTTCAGAGTCAGTGTGCTCCCAATAGCTCTGGGCAGCCACCTCTGTGGCGCTCCTCCTACTCATGAATCTGATTGCTTTATTCATATATTCTCTCTTCCCTATCTTCAATTGGACCAGGATCTTGACATGTGTTTAGCTATGTTTCTCTGCTTCTGACTTCATCAGTTTCTGGATGAAAGTTCTATAATGACAAGTAGTGTGGTCATTCAGAAAATGTAATTTTTAATACATGTGTTCAGATACAATTTTTTCAGTACCCACATAGACTCTGTTAGTATATTGATGTCGCTATTGAAGTGGGATTTCAGAACAGTATGCTCCAGAGAAGAGTAAGTGAGTAAATGTGCATGACATCAACAAATTCAAAACTTTAAGTAGTAACTCTGGCAGGAGAAGTCACATACGCCTTTCTCTAGAGCAAAACTCAGTTCCAACTGAATATGAAAATGTTGCAACACTGGAAACAAAATATGATCATTCTATATAGACTCATTTTTAAGAGCAAAAAAAAAAAGAAGATATATTTTCCAGTCACTCATTTGTGATCTCTTTTATACTTCCAAAAATCTATTGACAAAGAAAACAGCAACAATATTACCATTTGTCCCAAGAAGTTAGCAGCTGGACAGATTTTCTGTTTTCTACAAAAATCTTAAGCATAACAATCAATGTGATTTAATCCAGGTACAAATGTGCTGCAAAATTCCAGGTAAAACATAGAAGCACTGATTCTGATATGCTGAAAATAAATCTGTTAATTTAAGAATGAAGAATGCCAAAGAAATACAAAGTTTTTATTAAGCTAGATAAACTACTTCTTTTATTCCACAGCATTGTAATCATTATTATACATGTGCTTATATATGTGCCTGCTCCTGGAGAAATTCACATGATAAGAAAAGATGATAAAAAAAGATAAAAGGAGGTAGATAGTAAAATGAGGAAATAATTACCCTTTCTAATCCTCTAATATATGTAGTGGTGCACTTAGGAAGATTTATTAGTTACTTGAATTCCAAATGCTTTTTATAATGCTTTCATAAAAACCAACATTAAAATTTCATTTTTGTTACAATTTTGAGTGTTAACGTGGTATTTTCCTTGTGTTTTATGACTTATAAAAACTTTGTTGTTCATCAGAAGTAAACTGGAATAGAGGAGAGATGTTCCAGGGTAGACTCTAATCTCAGTAATGAAAGCTCATATATGTAACCTAAATGCTGGCCTGGACATTATGGCACCTGGTAACATCATCAAGTGTGTCATCTTGGCCTAGACCTTTAAGGTTCTGAGCCTTTCAGTATTTAGCTTAAGTAGAAGTTTAAGTTTGGTTTTTATAGAGTAAAATATATTTAAAAGTTAAGAACAAAAGAAATTGGTGGCAGTGTGTTTTTTCAAGATCATGTTGGGGATGTTTGAGAATTATGGTTATTATTTATTTGATCAAATTCCAGTTTAAAGTATTCAAAATGTAGAATATTTTAAAGGTGTGTAAAACTAACAAATTGAGGGACCTTGAAAATATATTTGGCTTGGTTTTGTAAATGTATTGCTTAATAATATAATTCTTTTTTATTCTAAATCAAATCCCAAAATATTTTTTCAGGCATGTATTGAATTTGGCTAACTTTTCAGACTTCAGCATTATTTTCCTTATTAAGAAATATTAAACTGTGATAGAGAAAAATATGTTAATAAAACTCAAGAAAAATTACCAAGGGCATTTGTTATTTTTTATAAACAATACATACAGCTGTAACAATGTTGGCAAAGACATTTGCCAGAGAGTTACTTATTTGCTACTACAAACTGTTCAGATCACCCTTTATCTAGTAACAGCTGGCAAATGGTATTTAAGGAGGGTTTGATTTAATCTAATGAGAAAGAACGCTGCATTCCATGATACTGTCATTGAAAATAATTGGATAAACATTGATTTTTTATGATAGTTACGTTTTCAATAAGTAGGAATTTATATGCATACTTATTTGGCATCATTCCTCTCTACATGAGAGTTAGAGATTGAGACTACACCATCACACACTCACACACACACATAGACACACACACACATACACATACACACACACATACACACACATACACACACAAATACACACACACATACACACACATACACACACATACACACATACACACACACATATACACACACACATACACACACATACACACACACACATACACACATACACACACACACACCTTAAAAGCACAAAAGCGAAAAATAAAGGGAAAAAAAACAAAAATGAAAGCTAAGTTTAACATAGCTGGGCAAGGACACAAGACACAACATCTTATAAAAATATTTTGGGAAAAGAAGTTAAAAACTTAGACCAGGTTTGGGAGAAAAATAATTCAGCAAAACACCTACAAATTGCTGAGTCAGAATCAGTCAAAGATTTAAAAACAAAAACAAAAACAAAATACTACCAATAAAGTAAAGCTTTTGGGGTAACATGAGAACCATGGATAGGGAATCTAAATATGTAAAAAATCTAAATGAAATGTCTAGATTGAAAAAAAATCCAATCTTCAAATGTGCAGAATTACCAGCCAATTTGATATACATAAGGAGAAAGATGAATATACTTGGAAACATAGCAAAAATTATCCAAACCCAGTCACAGGTGGAGAAAGACTAAAAATAGTAGAATGAGTAGCTCATCAGTGACCTTGGAATGATATTAACCAGGAAGTGTCTGACAGATATCAAAAACATTAGTATTTTTTTTTCAGAATTTTCATTCCTAAGTAGTTTGAATACAAGTAAATCCATACATGTCATACCTAAATTAAAATTTTAGCACTAGTCCTGAAGAAATCTTAAAACATCAAGAACGAAATGGCATATGATAGAGGGGAAGGGAGACATCATATGGAGAGGTACATATATAATAATTGTCTCTGAGTCATTATATGGAAACTATGACATCAGAAAGAATGGACTAGTAGTACCTTAGAATACAAAAATCAGATCTATAGGTAAAAATTAATTCATTCAAACTTCACAGTGATTCATCTAACCATTGTGAAATCAATACACAACCCAACATTTAATTATGTTCCCTATCTTAGTTCAAGTTTCTATTGCTGTGAAAAGACACCATGACCACTTCAACTTTTATTAAGGAAAACATTTAATTGGGTGTCTCTATTATAGTTCTGAGGTTCAGAAAATTATTATTGTGATGAGATATGGAGGTATACAGGCAGGTATGATGCTGAGGCTGGGAAAGAGTAAACTGCTATGGCAAGCACCCAAATTTGATTCCCAGAACCTGTGTCAGATAGTTCACATTCTTCAATGCTCTGGCCTCCAAGTGCACCTGTATCCATGTGTGCACACACACATAATTAAAAACAAAGTAAAATGTTTAAATGGGTACTTTATATATAAGGTGCTCATCATCAACTTGATTTTACAATATTGAGAACACAAATAATCCACTCACACCAAATTATTCATAACTAAACAGATATTATGAAGAAAAAATGAAACAATAATTAAACAATGCTTTGAGATATGAAGACTTGAAAAAATAAAAGCTAATTTGGTAGAAATAATATAATAAATTTATGTACTTTTAATGAAAAAGAGTCCAACGTATACATTAGTACACAAACATTCACAAAAATTCAAAGGTTCCCTTTAGGTTCTGGGAAATTTGCAACCCAAAGACCGTGCCTATATTAATGTTTAACAAAAACATAAGCATATGCAGGTATTTGCCCTTCTGAAAAAAATGTTACTATAACTTCTGAATTAACAAAAGGAGTTACAATTGAATGTTGCTTGTATTGATAAACTTATTTTTTAGAAATTGATAATTGATGCATGGATTAAAACACTTTGAGAGATTGAATGTATATGTCCAGGAGAAAATCCTCCAAGTAAAATGAGTAAAACTACATGTGCCAACACTGTTTATTCATGTTGTATAAAAAATGATGACTGCTGTTTTATACATACATGATCTTTATTTCAAATCTTCACAAAATAGAAAGGTCAGAAGTGTTCCTCACTTTAGAAAGGATAAAGTTAAAAATAAAAAAATGAGCAGTGGAGACTGTGAAACTTGCATGTTATTTACCAATGATCTCTTTGCTGCTAAGTACTGCGTCCGGATTAAACTCCTCATCTTTGAATGCCTTTTCTCACTGAGTCTGAGATTAAAGTTGACCTTTTGTGGGGAATCTTCATCAGAAGCCCCTGGCAGAGTTAATCATTCTCCTCTGGATCCCCAAATATTTTGAGCATGGTTTTCTTAGCAAAATTGTACTATTCCTGCCTAAGTCTTTTTTTTTTAAGTAGAGTCAGCTTCTTAAAGGCAAGTATTAGTCTCAGTGATTCATTATAGTCTCTGAAAGGAGCAGTGTCAGGTACATATATAGTGGACAATAAATGTCATTTTGAGTAAGAAATTATAAAATCTCTTACTTAAATTTCTTAGTGTATACAGCTGAACACTGAGGACTGTGAGATGCAGCTGTGTATAGTTTACAACAATAATATCAAAGAAAAGAAAATTAAAAATATTATGAAAAACTATACAATATAGCAGCCACATTTTTGAAATATAATAGTAGCCAATAAATAGTTTCAGAATTAATTCTAAACAAAAGAATGCCTTTTAATATTAAGGAAATATTGCTCCATAAATCTTTACCTTTTTGATAGAGCTTTTAAAAATACTGAAGGGAGTAATTTGAAGATGGTAGTGTTTGGAAAATTGACATCTTCATACTGGGATAGATCCTGATGTAAACATTACATTTCAACAAAGTGTCTAAAATAGGAAATCTTCCTAGAGATAAGCTGTTTCATTTTCTATCTAAGGAGAGTAGAGCCAGAGGATTTGATTATGTGTACAGTAATGCATCAGCTTGAATTGAAATTCCAAGTATGACTGAGTTAAAGTTATTGGACCAGTAAACAGAGACATGGAAATATAAGTGACAGGTTTTGAGTCTGCATCATAGACATTAAGAACTTTACTAGCTGACCGACACTCAATTTTCTTAGATTAAGAAAAAATTTACAGTTATTAAAAAATAATAACTGGTCCTAGCAGATCGTAGTAGTTCTTCTGAGTCGGGGGTGTAGAGGAGAGGCTTGGAGCAAAGAGCATTTGTAAATATTAAGCTACCTGAATGGGTACACATGTCATACAGGAGTCAGATATGTGGAGAAAATTCTGTTGCAGTCAAGGTAGTGTATACCTAAGTGGTGAAAATCTTCTGAGAAAGACAGTTTCTATGAGATTAGTAGAATGAGGAGATACCAATACTAAGAGTTTAGAGATGCTCCATTATCATCCGTGGAGCTCCATTCCTGAGTATATCTATAATGTGAGTGAGATCAGCAACTCCACATCAGACCAGGAAAGGAAACAATGCCATAGGAGTAGGGCCACATTATGGAGAAAGACTCACTCTAAAGCCACAGACCAAGCTTAACCAAATCATAACTAGTTCCCCAGGTTAAGAGCTGAACCTTGCCACATTAGACAGGCTGGATGAAAAGAAAATCTGAACCTTCCACAAATTCATTCACAGTAGCAATGTTTAAAGCCAAGTCAACATAAGACCAAATTGGACAGGCAGTAACTGGACTGTCTGGTGAATAAGGTAAACATTTTATATAATTTCATCTGGATATTTGTCATCCACTGTGGCCCATGATTGAAAATAACTACTAGACATGAGTGTACAGGAAATAACTACTAGACATGAGTGTACAGGAAACAGTGGGTATTGATATAGAAACTTATTTGAGATTATCCATAGGTTAGAATCTAGATAATATTTTTTAAAAGTACTATGGTTTGAATCTAAAATGAACATTGAATGATATATCCTACAGCTTGACTTTTAGCTGAGAGATATGAGGAAAATGTTTTAATCATAAGGATCTTCTTCTAATTAGTGGACTGAATAATTTGATAGGCTATTGCAAGACAGAAACAGGCCTAAATAAATGTGAGTAGGTCTTTAAAAACAGTATCACATTCCCAATCCTTTCTGTCCACCTTTCCCCTTCAGACAGCTACAAGATGAGCGTATTTGCTTTGTCACAGGTTTCTGCCACAATGCTTTGTCTCAGAATATTTCTCTTAAAGGAGAAACAAAGTCAACCTGTGTCTAAAATATGAAACTGTTAGATAAAATAATTTTTTCTTTCTTTTAAATTGTTTTGCTGAAGTATTTTGTCACAACAGTACATAGCGGGTTTACAAACAATTGCAATAAATGTGTTTAAGATATTAAAGTGAAAAAGATGAATAATAATTCTGGACTCTCAGAGAAAATAAATTATTCTTTTCAAGTCTAGAGATTTTACACTATGAGATAAAATATCTAAACTAAACATTTTATTGCATAGGTGTAATATAGTAGAGGTAGAAGAAAAAATAATCCATAAATATTTAGGCAAATTAATAAAAAATGGTTTAATGTAAAAATAAGCAATGAAAAATACTTAGCTTTAAGATAAGCAAGAAAAAATAGTCTTGTAAACTATAATGGTCTAATAGTAAAGGAAGGTTTCAATTTTAACATAGTAAAATCATATATAACAAAATAGTTATCAAGCAAGAATTGCAGTTACAATATCTAGTTTGTGTGTATTTAGCAAAATTAAACAAAATATTCTACCATCTATCCTATTTTTGTCAAACTAAAGTTTTATATTTAATTTACCTTTTACTATAACTAAGGAAAATTATAACTATAAAATTATTTAGTCTTCAACGCCATGAAAAACCACAGAAGGATATAGTATTATCTGAGTAAACAGAAAGTGCATTGTAAGCAACTTCCAACAATCCTAGAAATGACTGAAATATCTGACTGCCTGGATAGTCAGTTAAAGTTCCTCTGTAACTTTGGGGCATCCATATTCAGGATGCCTTAGAGTCTCTGGCAGACCTTTTAGTGAAGAAGGAAATTTGAAGGACTACTCTATCCATTCTGGCATAGTTCATTAGTCACTTCTCCCTTTGTCCTGTTGAGTCTCTGACAGTTTTCTATGGGAAGCAGGAACATCTAGGACCATCTCCACTTGTTATGGCAAAGTTTATAGTAAAGTTTATATATAAAGTTTCTTTGGGTCCTGAATGCCCAGTTTATACAACATACTGTCAAGAAGTTGAGGTAAGAGCAATTTCTTGCCCAGTGACGAACTTTTGCCACAAAGAAAATAAAACTTATATAGAGCTTTTTTTGATGCCCATCATGCACTTAAAGTAATTAGTGCTGCTAGGACATGTCTCATTGTCCGGAAAAGTCTAACTTTTTAAAATATTTTAAACATGCCCTATTCTGTAGGTCTTTGAAGTGTTTGAAGATTGCCTATCTAACTGAAATGTATCTTTGTATATCTAAAAAGCTAACATGACTATAAGCATGATTCTCATAAATGATTATTAATATGTATATTTAATGGTACATTGCAATCTAAAATGAATTACATAAACAATACCTTAAACAGTATATATAAAATATATATATATACAGTAAAAGTATATATACAGTATAACAAAATTAAACTTAAATTTGTATCAACAAACCAAAACCGATACCAATGTAAAGCATTTTGAGATTGATAGTTGGTGTTTAGGATCAAAATAAATTCAATAATCTATTTTTTTATTGTTTCTAGATCATATTCCTCTTTTTTTCCCTAGAAAGATATGGACTATGACCATTAACCATTTACAAGGAAAACAAATATTTATAAACAATATTTTGATAATTTGTTTATTTATTTATTTATTTTTTAAAAATGCTTTTTAAATCTTGTATTCCTTTGTTCTCCCTCTTTAACCCTCTCAATCTCTCGTGATCAGCCTTCAATCTCCCTCCTCCCTATCCTTCCATCCCCTCCCCAGAAAGGGCAAGAAGTCCCAACGTGAATCAGCTCAGCAACCACTCCAGACAAATCCAATTTCTTCATCCTAACATCAAGACTTAGTTAGCAATGGAGGCAATGTTTCTCTCACTCAAGCATCTTCTTCTAACATGATTTGTTCCCACCTTTTCTTGGTTGCAACCCCTTATGCTCCTAAGTAGCTAGAGATCTTCTCTATTATCTTTTTGTAGGAGAATCCCTGGATATCTCTCTTAAGTTTCTTCTGATCACAGGCTGTTCAGTGGTTATGATTTGCAGCTTGGGTGTTCTTTGCTTTTTGTTTAAAGTCCACGAATGAGTGAATACATCCCCTGCATACCTTTCTGAGCTTATGATACTGCACTCAGGAGGAAATTCTCCAAATCCATCCATTTGGCTGAAAATTTTAGGATATTATTTTTTGTTACTGCTAAGTAATAGTACTCCATTATGTAGATATACCACAGTTTGTTAGTTCATTTTTCATTTGAGGGACTTCTAGATTGTTTCCAGGTTCTTCCTATATAATGCTGCTAGGAGCATAAATGAGATAATGCCTTTGGGGTGCTAATGTGAGTCTTTTAGGCATAAATGAGATAATGCCTTTGGGGTGCTAATGTGAGTCTTTTAGGCATATGGTCAATAATGCTATTTCTGGATCCTTGGGGAGATTGATTCCCAGTTTTATGAGAAACCGCTATACTGCATTCCAAAGTGGCTGAACAAGTTTATACTCCCACCAACAATGGAGGAGTGTTCCCCTTGCTCTGCAACCTCTCCAGCATGGGCTGTCATCTGTGTCTTTTATCTTAGCCAATCTGACAGGTGTCAGGTGGTATCCCAAAGTTGTTTTGATTTGCATTTTTCTGATGGCGAAAGATGTTGAGCACTTTTTCAAGTGCCATTCAGCCATCTGTAAATCTTCTGCTGAGAAGTCCCTTATAAGTACTGAACCCCATTTTTTTAATTGGGTTACTAAGTGTTTGGGGACTCTAGTTTCTTGAGTTCTCTGTGTATTTTAGAGATCAGTCCTCTGTCATTTGTAGGGTTGGAGAAAATCTTTTCCCATTATGTAGGCTGTCATTTTGTCTTATTGATTGTGTCCTTGACCTTACAGAAGCTTCTCAGTTTCAGAAGGTCCCACTTATTGACTGCTGGTCTTAGTGTCTCTGCTACTAGTGTTCTATTTAGGAAATGGCCCCCTGTGCCAATGTGTTGGAGGGTATGTCCTACTTTCTTTTCTACCAAGTTCAGTGTGGCTGGGTTTATGTTGAGGTCTTTGATCCACTTGTGTTTGAGTTTTGTGCAGGGTGATACATTTGCATTTTTATACATACTACCATCCAGTTATGCCAATACTATTTGTTGAAGATACTATATTTTTTCCATTGAGTATTTTTGGCCAAAATCAGGTGTTTTGTGTGTAGGTGTTAGGTGTGTAGGTTAATGTTGGGATCTTTGATTCGATTCAATTGATCCATAAGTCCATTTTTTACGCCAGAACCAGGCTGTTTTTATTACTGTAGCTCTATAGTATAGCTTGAAGTCGGGGATGGTGGTGCCTCCTGAGGTTCTTTCATTGAGCATAATTGTTTTCATAATGCTAGCTTCATTTTCAGAATGTTTTCATAATGAAATTGAGGATTGTTATTTCAAGGTCTGTAAAAAATAGTGTTAGAATTTTGATAGGGATTGTATTGAATCTGTACATAGCTTCTGGTAGGACTGCCAATTTTCACTATGTTGATCCTACCTATCCAGGAACATGGGAGATCTTTCCATTTTCTGACATCCTCTTCAATTTCTTTCTTCAGTGATTTAAAGTTTTTGTCAAACAGATTTGTTACTTCTTTGGTTATAATTACACCATGGTATTTAATACTATTTTCAGCTATTATAGAAGGTAATGTTCTCCTTATTTCTTTTTCAGCCCTTTTATCTTTAGTGTAAAGGAGGGCTATTGATTTTTTTGAGTTAATCTTGTATCCTGCTACATTGCTGAAGGTGTTTATTAGCAGCAGGAGTTCCCTGGTAGAATTTTGCAG
The DNA here is from genome assembly GCA_004025045.1 of Sigmodon hispidus. Classification (NCBI taxonomy): domain Eukaryota; kingdom Metazoa; phylum Chordata; class Mammalia; order Rodentia; family Cricetidae; genus Sigmodon; species Sigmodon hispidus. Next base: position 138,373 of record PVIH01000066.1, on the reverse strand, counting down.
GTCACTTATATATACAATCATATCATTTGCAGGTAGAGATAATTTCACTTCTTTTCCAATTTGTATTCTTTTAATCTCTCATTCTCTTATTGCCTTAGCTAAAACTTCGAGAACTATATTGAATAGAAAGGAGGTCAATGGACAGCCTTGTCTTGTTCTTGATTTTAGTGGGATTGATTTGAGTTTCTCTCCATTTAGTTTGATGTTGGCCAATTTTTGGCTTGTTGTAAATTGCCTTTATTAAATTTAAGTATTTTCACTGTATTCCTTATGTCTCCAAGACTTTTTATCATAAAGGAGTGTTGGAATTTGTCAAAGACTTTTTCAAGCATCTAAGGAGATGATCATGTGGGTTTTTTATTCCTTCAATTTAAACAAATTGAAGGATGGTATGATGGGTGACATTTACAGTTTTTCATATGTTGAACCCTTCCTGCATTTCTAGGATTAAATACTTGATTGTAGTTGACTTTTTTATATATATGTTGTTGGATTTGGTTTGCCAGAATTTTATTGAGTATTTTTGCATTAAGATTTATGAGGGAGATTGGTCTGTAATTCTCTTTTTTCGTGGCATTTTTGAGTGGCTTGTGTATCAGAGTGTACATGGCCTCATAAAAAGTTTGGCAGTGTTCTTTCGATTTCTGCACTATGGAACAATTTGTTGAATACTATTATTTCTTCTTTGAATGTCTGGTAGAATTTCTGCAGTAAAACCATCTAGTCCTGGGATTTTTTTATTTGGAAAATTGTTAATAACAGCTTCAATTTTCTTTGGAGTTATAGGACTATTTAGGTCTTTAATTAGATCTTGACTTAATTTTGGTAATTGGTAACTATCCAGAAAGCTGTCCATTTCTTTTAGGTTTTCCATTTTAGTAGAGTATAGATTTTCAAAGTGTGATCTGATAATTGTCTGGATTTCCTGGGTGTCTGTTATAATGTCTTCCTTTTCATGTTTGATGTTGTTAATTTGGATACACTCTCTCTTTCTGCCTTTTGGTTAGTTTAGAAAAGAGTTTAGCTATCTTGCTGATTTTCTGAAAGAACTAAATCTTTGATTCATTGATTCTTTCTATTGTTCTCTGTTTTTATTGTATTGGTTTCAGCCCTAAGTTTATTTCCTGCCATCTACTCTTTCTGTATGAGTTTGTTTCTAATGGTTCTAAACCCTCAGCTGTGCTGTTAGGTCTCTTATGTGAGATTTCTCTTGGTTTTTCATATAGGCATCTAGTGCTATGAATTTTTCTCTTAACACTGCTTTCATTGTGTCTCATAAGATTGAGTATGTTGTGAATTCATTTCCATTGAATTCTAGGAAGTCTTTGATATCTTTCTTAACTTTTTCCTTGACCCAATTTGGTTCATTGTAGAGATATTTAGTTTCCATGAGTTTGTAGGATTTCTGTGATTTTTGTTGTTGTTGAATTCAAACTTTAGAACATGGTGCTTAGATATGATGAAAGAGATTATGCTCATTTTTTATGTATTGATATTTGTTTATGACCAAGTATGTACTCAACCTTAGAGAATGTTCCATGGGGTGCTGAGAAATATGTTTATTTCTTTTTGTTTGGGGGGAAGCTTCTATAAATATCTATCAAGTCATTTGAGTTATAATATCTGTTAGACCCCTTATTTCTCTGTCAAGTTTCTGTCTGGTTGACTTGTCCAAGGGTGAAAAAGGGGTAATGAAGTCTCCCACTACTAAGAGTGTGGCATTTAATGTGGGGTTTAAGCTTTAGTAGTGCTTCTTTTACATATGTAGGTGTCCTTATATTGGGGGCATAAATATTCAGGATTGAGATCTCATTTTGGTGAATTTTTCCTAAGATAAACAAGTAATGTCCATCCTGGTCTCTTCTGAATGATTTTGGTTTGAAGTCTATTTTGTTAGCTATTAGGATGGCTACACCAGCTTGTTTCTAGGAACCATTTAATTGGAAAGTCTTTTTCTATTTCTTTACTCTGAGACTGTGTCTGTCTTTGAAGTTGAGGTATGTTTCTTGTATGCAACAGAAAGATGGCTTCTGCTTTTATATCCATCATGTTAAGGTATGTCTTTTTATAGGTGAATTGAGTCCATTGATATTTAGAGATATTAATGACCATTGATTGTTATCTCCTGTTATTTTTGGTGGGGGCTTCTGGGTATTTCCCTTCTTTGGGCTTTTCTTCTCTGAGATTATCAATTGCTTGTGGTTTCATGTGTATTCTGAGTTCCCTAGGTTGAAGTTTTCCCTCTAGTGCTTTCTGTAGGGCCAGATTTGTGGATATGTATTGTTTAAATCTGATTTTATCACGTAACATCTTGTTTATTCCATCTATGGTAATACTGTCGGGGATGACAGCCATGCTCTTTTAATGTCTCTATAATTTCTGACCAGGACCTTGTTGCTTTCATTGTTTTAATTGAATAGTCTCATGTTATTCTGATGAGTCTACCTTTATATGTAATTTGGTCTGTTTCCTTTGTGGCTCTTAGTATTTTTTCTTTGTTCTGTTGTTTTGTGAATTGATTACTATGTGGAGAGCAAACTTTTTTGGGGAGTCTAATTAGTTTGGTGTTCTGTAAGCTTCTTATATTTTTATAGGCATTTTCTTCTTTAGGTTGGGAAAGTTTTCATCTATGATTTTATTAAATATATTATCTGTGCCTTTGAGCTGGTATTCTTCTCCTTCTTCTATTCCAATTATTCTCAGGTTTGGTTTTTTTTTTTTTCATGGCATGACAAATTTCCTGGACATTTTATGTTATGCTTTTTTTTTTAATTTTAGTGTTTTCTCTTACTGGTGTATCTATTTCTACTATAGTATCTTCCACTCCAGAGATTCTCTGTTTCATCTCTTGGATTCTGTGGGTTATGCTTCTATCTGTAGTTCTGGTTCATTTCTTCATATTTTCTATTTTCACCTTTTCCTTGTTTTGTGCCTTCTTTATGGCTTCCATTTCTATTTTTAGTTCTTGGAATGATTTTTCATCCGTTGGTTTTCTTTTTCTTGGTTTTCTTTAAGGATTTGTTAATCTCTTCCAATAAGCACCTGATTTTGGCCAAAAATACTCAATGGAAAAAAGATAGTTCTTCAACAAATGATATTGGCATAACTGGATGGTAGTATGTAGAATAATGCAAACCTATCACCCTGCACAAAACTCAAATCCAAGTGGACTAAAGACCTCAACATAAACTCAGCCACACTGAACTTGATAAAAAAAAAAAAAGTGGGAAATACCCTGCAACACATTGGCACAGGGGACCACTTTCTAAATATAACACCAGTAGCACAAATACTAAGAACAACAATCAATAAGTGGGACCTCCTAAAACTGAAAATGTTTATAGCAGCATTATTTGTAATAGCAAAAACCTGGAAATAACCTAGATGCCCCTCAACTGAAGAATGGATTAACAAACTGTGATACATCTACACAATGGAGTACTACTCAACAATAAGAAGAAATGATATCCTAAAATTCTCAGGAGATGTACTCTCTCATTAGTGGATTTAAAAAAATAAAAAGATGTGATTGTATACAAGAGCTCCTGGCTAGAACAAAGCTAAATGACACAGTGTTTAACTTCTGTATTGTTGGCCTCTGGCAGGGGTGTGGATGAGGAAGGACTTGTTTTCTTTATGGGGCTGGCTACAGGGAGTTTAATTATGCTTCAATAATAAATAAGCAGCATGAATGGCCTTTTTGTAGTTGGGGAGATCATAAGAGTGGGTATGAAACTGAGACAGACGACTGATAACTGAGTTTGATGGGGTACATGATATGAAATCACCAAATAATAAAAAAAAATATTATACAAAAAGAGAATTTTTTAATATCCTCTTTTAAGGCTTTTATAATCTTCATAAGGTTGTTTTCTTCTGTTTCTTCTTCATTGCTCTGTTCAGGTTTTGGTGTTGTAGAACCACCAGCTTCTTCTGGTAGTGCTTTGTTGTTCTTTATATTGTTATATGTATTCTTGCACTGGCATCTGTCCTTTGCTTCTTCTGTTCACTCTTAGTCAGGTATAGTTGGATCTTATTCAGTTGTGGGTCCAAGGGTTGTGTGTCTCTAGCTGCCACAGGGTTTGCTTTTAATTGATTCTTAGTTAACTGTAGTCAGCTCTCAGTCTGCTTTCTCTAGTCAGCTCTCTTAGTCTGCTCTCTTACTGTAGACTGTACAAGGGATCTCTTACTCTGCTCTGGACATTATCTCTGCAGGATCTCTAGATGTCCCTGTATGATGAAGCAGCTTACTTTGGGGTCGGGGTTAGGGTTAGGGTTCCTCCTGCTGTGTGTTTCTGGGAATTGCTGGGGGAGGGGGTCTCCTAGCTTTGTTTGGTTTAGGGTAGGGCTGAGTGTAGGGACAGAGCAGGGGCTGTGTCCCAGGCTTCAGAGATGTTTTCAGGTGGCCTAGGAGTTGGGCTGCACTCACTTCTTGCTCTGCTCTGGACACAGGCTCTGCAGGATCTCTGGACACAGGCTCTGCAGGATCTCACACACATCTGTGTGTGATCTATTTTAGAAATTTGAACACAGCTTTCTATACTCTTTCTTGATGATTGGAGGTGCTGGAAATTGTTTGGGGGTCCTGAGAAAATTTAATTTTTTTCTTTTTGCTTAAAATACTGTGGATTCTAAGCATCCACTAAACCTCCATGTCTTAAAGTTTTGGTACCCAGAGGTATGCAATTGGAGGATTTGGAGAATTTAGAAGGCATAACCTAAACACTGAGAGCATGCTCTGAGGTAGGCTGAGGGAGCCTGTCTTTTCTTTTCCAAAGCAACATATACTTAGATGAAAATTTCAAAGTTAAGATACCTTTACAATACACATTTGTTTAACTTAGCAGCCTTTACAATCAAATTTCTTTCTGCAGTTAGCTCATTAGCTGTTAAAAAATTAAAAGAAAACACAATAATACACATTATTTAGACTCTATATTTTCCATCTTTACATAGCTATTTCTTATATTATTTTATACTGTCTTTTTAGATACTTTACTTTTTAAAAAGTATTATTTCTTTATATAGCTGCTTATACTCCTTTTTGTTTTTCTTCCAAGGCTAGAGTTTTATACACATTGTAACCTGTTTAGTGGTTTTCTCTATTTGAATCTGTTTTATTACTAATACCCTAATATATTTTAATAAATCAAGTGATCATCATATAGGATATCCATTAATAAAAGTCATTTTATACAAAATAATAAGCCAGAACTTCTACCCAAGAGGACTGACTGTGCAGGCGTTATAGCACAGCACACATATAGAAGGCTGATTGATTTCTTGGCAGTCCTCCAATATACTACTCTGAATAGTGATAGCAGTTTTCAAGATTTCCCTTTAACAAACTGAGTATAGACTTAAAGTTATTGAAAACTCATAGCATTAAAAGTTTAGTAGTATTTTAATTTCATAAACTTATTTTTCATAGAAATGTATATTAGCTGCTGTTCTTTTTAATAAATGCTTTACCTTTTGGGTTACAAGTGTGTTATTTAGAATCTAGATGTCATTTCCAAGAACCTTCCCCTCTCTGACAGCTCACCAAGCCCCTTATTATCAAATAAAAGTACTAAGATTAGTAAAGACAAACAGTCCACTACACAATAGTGGATTGATTAAGAGAAAGACATAAACTTTGTGGTAAAATGAATGTTACTTATGCTGTAGCCCAGGTGCCTTAGATTGTATCTTTCACCTCTTTGCCATGCCCCTAAGTTTCCTGAATCTTAAGCAGGGAGTTGTCATTTAGTTCAGGAAAGATAGGAAAGTTTTGGTTTGGTTTGGTTTTGGCTTGTTTATATCTTTAGTAGCAAAGTGACCATCACAGTTCCTAGTAGAAACAGTAAACATGAAAGTCAATGTTTCAGTTTATAACAGGAGACTTGGGTTAGGGTTAGGGTTAGGGCAAAGAACTTCAAAGAACAAATTCCCAAAGGTCTTTCAGTATATAAAGATCATATTGTAAATATCATACTGAGCACAAAAGAAAAAGTCATAATAAATAATTATTTTATTTTATTGTTGAATTTCTTCAGAAAATGTGGTAAGTACATGGAGAGAGGGTAGAAGGTGAAGTTTCAGGTCCATTATTGTTTCACTTTCCTTGAAGTTTTACTTCATCGTACATGTAAGAAGTGGATTAATCTCCCAACTACACATCACAGAGAAGATGGTGAGATGTCTAAAAGGAATTCAGTCTGAGCCTTCCTCTGCCGCAATGAGGATAAACCTTAGAGTACTACTTCAGAGTTTGCCAGAGGACAAACCAGTGATAACTTGGAATTGTTACACAGTGCCTAATACCTGGAAAGCAGAAAAGCCCATAATCAATAACTCTTAAAAACATTAAAAGAATTTCAAGAAAACAAGCTATTCAAGGATGTAAATAACAAACAAAAATTCTTAAATGATCTTCAAATTATATAATTCTCCAATAACAATGAATTTACATTAAAGGAACTTACGTATTTTATGGATGTTATATATCTACTACTGTGGCTTTAAATACATAGAGGTTATTATTTTATAAGATGGAATTTGGTATTGGTTCACAAAAAAGTCTCATAGAACATGGAAAGCAATAGAAGATTTTTAACTGTATACTAAATATACTCTGGGATGGCACGGGGGTTGGACTTCTGCCTAAAATCCAGAATGTTATACAGTATTTCTAAATGCCACCTAAAATCTCTAACCCGATTCTTTAGATTTAGTGAGATAAAATGGCCAGTATCATTTTAACTTGCATAGTAAAGGAACTATTAAAAATGTGAATATAGTTACTAACCAGTTTGTGTGTATATGTGTGTCTGAAGACATATATAGAGGTTCATATATTCTATGTATGAGTGTATGTGTGTGTGCACATGTTTGGGGATGTCATACATCAATATCAGACAGTTTGTCACAAGCTATTAACTTGTCTTTGAGACAGGGTCTCTTTCTGGGACCTAGGGTGTATTGGATAGGCTAGGTTGGCTTGCCAGTAAAACCCAAGGATCCTTTGGCTTTCTACCACTACCAACCCTCAGAAAAATTGGGATTATGACCACTATGTAAGATTTTAAAACATGTGTGTGTTTATTCCATTATTTTTATTTATGCATATATATGTTGATATGTGTGCATGAGTGCAAAGCATTCAGAGTACAGAAGAGAACATCACATCTCCAGAGCTAGAGTTAGAGGCTGTTGTAAGGCATCTGAAATTTGGTTCTAAAAACCACTATTCTGTTCTCTGCAAGAGCAGAAATTGTGCTGAACTCCTGAACCATAACTTCAGCAACAATATCTAGTTGTGTGTGTGTGTGTGTGTGTGTGTGTGTAGGGGTTGTTCTGTTTTGTTTTTTGTTTTATGTGGACAATGGGTATTGAACTCCAGATTTCATGTTGCACACGGCAAGCATTTTTCCAATTGGTATCTCCCCACCCCAAACTAATCAATCAACTCTGGGGTAATAAAGATAATATGATTCAATCAATAATGAGCTTTTATAAACAAGAGGTTTTTTTTCAGCTAGTAGCAGGGAGTAGTACATCAGAGAGATTGAAAAAAGACTATCCATCTTTACTGGGCTGAATGCAGAAGGATAAGATTGCTTATGAAAGAACTGGAAAAAACAGCCATCCTGCTTTATGAGCTGGAAAATACTAGATTCTACCAACAACTCAAGTGAGCTTGGAAACAGATCCTTTTCTGGAAACTCAAACGTGATCCCAGCATGCCTGACATATTTATCTGAGTTTTGTGAAACTTATAATGAAAATCAAATTGACTTATAATCAATAAGATTATGAGATAGTCAGTGCTGTTTAAGAGAGCAGAGTTCATAATAATCTGTAACATATAGAAAACCAATGCATACATTTTGACAAATGCTTTCTATATATGATGATTGTGCCCACATAATGATGATTGTGGCCAAATGAACCTTTGTTGCTTTGATGCAAATGTGAAAAAAGGCAAGATTCAGGAAAATTCCAGAGTTAAAATATCATACAAAAATAAGGAAAAAATAAAACCTGAATATACTGCTTTTAGATTTGACTTAATTAATATTTCTATAATAAAGCAGAATAGAAGTGTTTTGTGTTTAGGAAAATATAATAAAAGTATTCTCTTAAAGTAAAGGCAAAAGGCTATTTTTATAGTATGTTGGATTTTTTATTTATCTAGTTTCTATTCCATATGCAATAGTAATAGTCACTGTCATGGTTTATTTTCTTTTGCTGTGAAAAATAAATCCACTAGGGAGGAAAGGGTTTAGGAATTGAAGGCAGAAACCTAGTGTCAGGAGGTGAAGCATGGAGAAACACTGCATTACTTGTTTCTTCTGGCTTACTCAGACTGCTCTATTCTACCACTTGCCCAAGGGTGGCACCACTCACAATGGTCAGGGCCTGTCCACAGGAACCATTAACCATGAAAATGTTCTAGACTTTCCTACAGACAATATTACGGAGGCATTCCATTATTGAAAAATTTAGGTTAGTCTTCACAGGTAAGTCTAGCTTTTGTCAAGTAGATGAAAAACAAACCAAAACAGTCCCTTTCCAGGGGTAGTGTGGCCATGAGAAAATATCCTTGTCAAGAGATTAACACAGATGCACATTTGCACTCCAAAGGCATTAGCTCAACTATGTTTATAGTGGCATTATTCATAATAGCAAGAACCTGGAAACATCCTAGATGTCCCTCAACTGAAGAATGAATTAACAAACTGTGGTATATCTATGCAATGGAGTACTACTCAGTGGTTAAAAAAAAAATGATATCCTGCAATTTGCAGGCAAATGGATGGATTTGGAGAATATCCTCCTGAGCAAGGTATCACAAACACAGAAAGATAAGCAGGGGATGTTCTCACTCATTAGTGGACTTTAAACAAAAAGCTAAGCATGTCCAAGCTGCAAACCACAACCACTGAGTAGCTTGGGATCTGAAACACCTTGGACTGACACCTTGGAGCCCATTCCCTCTAGAGAAACACCTGACCCAGTCTTGATGTTGGAGTGAGGAAAGCAGATCTTCCTGGAGTGGATGCTGAACTAAGCCACCTTGGGACCTTGGGACCTTCTGCACTTGCTGGGGAGGAGAGAAAGTGATGGGGAGAAGAGTGAATGACTGGGAGGGGCAGGAGAGGAAGGGAGTCTGAACAAGGGAATACATGGATAAAAAGTATGACTTTATTCATAATAAAATTATTATAAAAAAGATTAACACAATACCTATTTGAGACACAATAATTAATTGTAATTATTAAGTAAGTAATTAATTAATAATTACTACTCATAGCAGTATTAAATTATAAATGATATCATATAAAACATGTGTAAATGTTCTTTTCTGTTACTTGTGTAGAAAATAAACTATTAGTTTTACATTAGCTCTGTCATTTCCTAGATGAAGAAAGAATGATCTAGATATTCTTGGCTGTGGGAAATTTTTTATCTCACCTATGACAGAAAAACCATTGACATAATAATATTTAGACTCAAATGTTTACTTTTAAATAGTTTCCAGAATAAATAGTAGTTCACACTGGACAGCACAACATATCTATTTACAGATTTTGGTTCTAAATAAACCATTTAAATGAATGTGAGCAGGGTTGCCACTTTAAATCATCACTTGCCCATGAATGGGAAATCTGGGTGAAGAGGCAGTAGCTCCTTTAGACTGCCCTGGGATCACACTGATAGAGTTGTTGACTTACAGGTGCCAAGGAAATGGAAGCTCTAAGGTTTAATAAGCGTTCATTACAAGCATAGAGGTAAGTGATAGTCAAGAAAACTCCTGGTTATAAGTGACACAAAAGAAAAACAAACCTTAGTTTGTCTGAATTTTAATTTTTTGATTAAGTTAATATTTCAGTGCTGAGTAGGTGTAACCTGAAGTAAACATTGACTTATGTTGAGAAAATAATGCAAAAATAAGACAGAGAAGAAACCACTGTTTTTAATGATAACCTTGGAAAGTCAAAATGGGTAAGAATCCTGAGAGGATGACAGGGATTTATAAAAGAGAAAGAATCCACCCTTAAGATATGTGAATTCTGCTACAATTTACTTGGGCTCCTGTTAGGCATCCATTCCTCCCCTCCCTATGTAACATGGTAAGAATAAGTTGGTATGTCAAGAGTCTTTCTCAATTTTAACAATCTGACATACAAATTCAAAGATCATCTTGGTTACCTACAACCCATCGTACCAATGAAATATTCATCTCACCAATGAAATAACCATCTCCTTAACTTTTTCCGGTTTTACAATTTGCAGCTTTACATGTGTTTTAAAGGTTCAAAGAAGGCAGCCTTGAAGGCCTGAGGGCACAGTGTTGAAGAAATCCTATTCCTTGAAAGGATTATTTAAGCAGTCTGGCATTTAAAGTTTGGAACTGAGTCTGGAAGGATGGCTAAGCAGTTAAGAACACTTGTTGCTGTTCCAGAAAACCAAGTTTTGATTTCAGGCTCCAATATATCAGCTCACAACTGTCTGTAATGACATTTCTAAAGGAAATGTCATCGACTTTTGCCTACACTGGTACCAGGCACACACCTGTGGTACATGAACATACATACAGGCAAAATGCCTATTTGAAATAAAAATCAAGTAAATAAATGAAAGGGAAGAATTAGAATTAATCTAATAGTGCAGTACAGCTGTTTGCAGTATTCATAATAAGTGTCTTGAATAAAGCAGATATTTAATACACTGCTGAATTGTAAGATGCCCTGTTACAGAGAGTCTTCAGGTACAATTTAAACTTTAAAACTGCTCAGGTCTATTTGTATAAAGATTCATTCCAGCCAATGGATAGTATTTCTTAGTTTGTCTTTATCCTCCCTAAGTGTGTATGTATACTTTCATCTGACAAAGGCTGAACACATAATGGACAGAGATTATTTGCTTTTTTTGCATCATTAGGCCCATTTCTGCACTGCTGTGAGTCAGTGAACAGCTATGCTATCCACATCCACTGAATAGGTTATCCACTATAGGCCATCAGTTGCCACAATGCAAAGCCTATTAGTGTTTTGATTTTTTTCTCAGTTGGTAACATTGTGCTTAATTCTATAATTATTCCATATGAGAAACACTCTGAAAGCAATGGGTGTCTCAGAATAAATTTGATTACAAGATTTGGTCCATTGAGTAAATGAATGAAATTTGGCTTTTATTTATTTGGAATTTTTCAATTAGGATCTTGACTTTCAAAGTAACTTATATAGACATATATATTTATATATATATATGTTTCTAATGGTGCGTATTTGTAACCAAAATGACAAGAAGAGAGTTGTTTCACACCTATGTAGTGTATTTTGCTTTCTAAGATATTTACAAAAAAGCAAGTTTTCTGAAATGTTAATTGGAACTAAATTCTTAGACAAGAAAAAGGAATAAAATGACATTATTTCTTCCATTTCACATTAGTAAAATAGAAAACATTATACACCTGCAAAGACTGTTCTGTGTTGCTGATGAAGCTTGTGATTATATTTTCCAGGTTTGGTTTGAAAAGCTAAGACATCTGTTTACCCAGTGCATACAGAATAACTCTCATGTCTCCTCATCTCTGAAGATTTCAAAGGCTTTCATTCTTGTTTAAATCCTTTGAAGAAGCAGTAATCAAAGACAGAAATTATCAGAGGTACATTTTTGTTTCCCAAACAATGAAAATAACAACACTCATTCTCCTTGGACTTTGGGTACTAGCATAAAGCTTCAGAATTGGAGGTTTGCCATTTAAGTAAAAAAGTGATATGGATAAATAGCTGCCAAATATAAAAAAGCATACTGAAAGTGCATACTCTCTACTTCATCCTATTGCATAAATTTAAATTCAATATGTGAATAATTCAAAAAATACTATGAAGCACAACATCAAACAGCATATCCTAACAAGTATGACAGAGTACAGCTGGTGAGTGCATGGGTTCAGAAAAAAAATATTAGTTTGAACACTAAGCTTTTACCTCAGTGCATTTTGAAAGCTGTATTGATTAAAATAATAATGGTGAGAACCCAAGAATGATAAGAAAGCAAGCTAGACCTTACAAATAAAGCAAAAGAACCCAGAATAAGCTGGTCTTATGGGATTGAGTAACAAGGACTTTAGCATCTGGGCTCCCTGGGCCTTCATTAGCTTTGGAACATGTCATTTGACCTTCAAGATGAGTAAATTCATGCAGGATTTAAAGAGCTACATAATAATTCATTTATCATCCTCTCTCCAGTGATGATGATATAAGAATAATACCTATTGCCTTTTTGACCCTTTTTCATTAAGAGTAAAGATTTTGAGCCTTAACCTCCTTCTACATTAGAGAAATTGAAAGTAAACCTTTAGGATAAGTGGCTAATGTGAATTCCTCCTGGGGCAAAAGTGGCAGCCATCTTGTTTCAATAGAAGACAAAAGAAGAAGGGATCATATTAAGAAAAATTAGGGTCAATAAAGTTTTGTTCCAATATTGTTATGTTCTCAGGGAAAGAAAGTATAGTTTCACATTAAGTGGCCTATGGATGAGAGATAAGTTTTAGTCATGGAAGTAGCCATCAGGGTTTATTGAATCTAGAGAAAAATGTGACTTCAAAGGAAATATGAACTAATGAGAACTCTTCATGAATCTTGACAAGAGGCTGAAACCAGGATATAGTCAAGTTTTGTGACGTTAGAAGTGATTCTCAAAATCCAACCACCTAGGATGCTTTTATAAATCTCAGCTTTCAGGCGACATTTCAACAAATTAAAGCAGAATGTTGGATGTATATGTCAGAGGCATCAGATTTTTTTAAATAATTTTATTTTTCAAGTATGTGTATTTGATTGTTGCCTAGATGAGTGCAAGTGTTCTCAAAAGTGAAGAATGCTGGATTCCCTGGAGCTGGGGTTACAGAAAGTTGTCAGCTGCGTGACATGCCTGCTGGGGTCAGAGAGTAGAGAGCCTAAATAAAAATAAATGTTCAAAAATTATTTGAAGGCAGGACAAAATATTAACTGTGTTTTGTTCGAAATTGATGCTTGTAATGAGATTATGCTGGTAATGTTGTAGATTTTTGTCCCGTCTATGAGTTTAATAAAAAGATGATTGGCCAAAGGCAAACAGAAAGTGTGTGCAGGGCTACTAGGTTAAGAAAACTCTGAGTACAGGAAGAACAGCGACAGGCAGACGCCAGGCAGAGCTTCCAGAGAGAACCACCACAGACACAACGAGGAGATGCAGCAAACTCAGGAAAGAAGCTGAAATGCTGCTCTGAGAAAAGGTACCGAGCTGCACGGCTGAACAAGATGGATTGAGATCAGATGAAGGAGTTAGCAAGTCTGGGCCCTAAGTCAATCAGCATAAAAATAATATAAGCCTGTGTGTGATTATTTGAGGCTAAGTGCAGCCAAGAGTGAGACTGAACCTTTGGGCTAGACCAGAAACCATTTACAACAGATACTTTTTTTTTTTTTTTTCTAATAAGATAATTTGGCAGTCCTTGCTCAGCCTTGATACTTGGGGGAGGGACTTGGTCCAGCCTCAGATTGATATGCCAGACAGTATTGACTCCTCCTGGGAACCCTTACCCTCTCTGAGGAGCATATGGGGGAGTGGGGTAGGAGGAAGCTGAGTAGTGATTGGGAAGGATGGGAGGGACAATGGTTGGTATGTAAACAAACAAACAAACAAACAAAACAAAAGAATACCTCTTTGTAACTAAATTCTGATTTTCAGTGTTTTGTTTGAAATTTAGAAATTATTTGGTTTTCATAATGCCCTGAAAAGAATGTTCATCAAAGTGCTGTTGGGTTCTTTAAATATTTATTGGTTATATTTCTTGGTTACTAATATTATGGGCAATAGATGGTCTATTAGAAAACAGTTTTAAAACTAAGTAATATGGCATGTTATATCCAATAAAGCTGTCAGTTTAAATTTTTTCAGAAATATAAACTCTTCATCAAATATATGAGATTAAAACCCTGGTATTTCAGCTTCCTTGTACCAGCTTCACCCACAAATTACAAAGTATGACTTCCTACCTTCTCTATAGCCCTCTGCTATTCTTGAGATAACCCTGCAGTGAGATGTACCTCTATTTAAACAGTAAACATCCTTCCCATCTTTGTGTCCACGATCTCCACTGCAGCCCACATAGTATAGGATTTTTTCCCAGCTTGTGCCCTATTGGAAGTTGCTAGGAACCTTAAGAGCTAAAGCCTACTAAAATAAAGTTAAGTCATTGGGAGAATGTGCATATGTCCACAAAGGGAGGTCCCTTTTGGGGACCATTCTCTCTCACTTCCCCACTCTCTGCATCCCAGCTACCATGAAGTGAGTGGGTTATTTTACTCTGCACCATGATGTCTTTTTACATTCCCAAAGCAAAAGCCACCAACCTGCCCATGGTGGTCCGAGACAGCTAAAATGGTGAGACAAAATAAATGTTTTCTCCTTTTCATTATTTTAGGTGTTTGTGAGTGTTAAAGAAAACCACCATGAACTTCAGTATATTATGAATGCTGTCTTCTTTTCAAAATCAGTGACCAGATGCAAAAATAGCTATTGCACAAATTTTGTTTGACATTACAATAAACACCTGAAGCCAGATATTGAGGAACAGCCAAACTATTAGAAAGACAGGAAACAAACCACAGCCAATTCTCACCCAACCAACTTCTCAGCCTGTCTTCCCAAATCCTCAGACTCCAAAACCTCTTTGTCCTCAACTGAAAAGGGACGTGGCAGGAGAAGTTAGACTCTTCCACTATTCCTTGACCCAGCTATCTAAATTTCTGCTTCAACTCTCCTAAACCTAGGATTAAAAGTATGTGCCACCACTGCTGAGATGGTACAATTTGAATTCACAAGGATGCAGAGGGATCTCTGCCTCTTAGTGATGAGATTAAAGGCATGGGTCACCACTCCCTGACTTTCTTGACCTTGTGGGTGACTCTGTTCTCTGATATTCCAGACTATTTTTATTAAATATGCAACATATCACTACAGATTGCAGTGAAGAAAAGAGAACCCAAATCTAGAAAATGTGAAATTTATACATTTCCTTTTGCCAGCTTTATTGCCAGCCAAATATGCAAACATATAGAGGCCTGTTTCTAGGCTCCCAGTTCTATTGCATGTGACTCAACATAGCTTTACAACAATGCCATACCTCAGGATAGATTTGACTGTGTCAACTTGGCTAGGCTAACATACTTCATGTGACATTACTGCTTCTGTGTTTATTTCAGGTTAAGTTGGGCCATAATAGACATTTAAAAGATACAGTATGAACAAAGGAATTAAAGTAGTAGTTGTGTTATTTTTTTTTTGAATGTTGATGAAATTTTATTGTAATACAATAGAAATAGAATATAGTTACAAAGAATTTTAACAATGTGGTATGTTAATGTTATATTAAGCATAAAAATTAAAAATAGGTTTCATATATTGTATGATCACACCATGTATACACACCCTGTACACACACCACAGAAATATAAATGGATTACAATAGACCAAAATATTAACCACAATTGTAGTTATAAGTGAAGTGGAAATTTTGAAACAAAAATTTATTTTTATAAATATATGAGACAACAGATCTATATTTTATTTTTTAAATTTTTCCCTTCTTTATTTATTTTGTATTTATCAAGAAAAACAGTAAAATGAATTTAGAATGCTGATAAGTTAACAATAACTATAGAGAAGATAAAAATCATAAGCATGACTTATCAAGGGTGATAATGCAAAAAAGATTGCTACACATATATTTACTTTGTGTTCAACTTTCCCTCTGAATTTTTTTTTCCATCCCTGTATATCCTTATTCAAGATCCCTTAACCCTCCCGCCACATCAGGTCATTTTTTCTTCTCCACAACTCCCCATCCCGTCCCTGGGCAGGCAGCAGACAGTCCTATGGTCCCACTGACCCAATAATGCTTAGTTCAGTCTCCACTCCCGGCAAATCCAGTTTTGTCCCCCCTCCCTCAAGAGTGAGTCAGGTGTTCCTATAGTTGGAATGGGATTCGAAGGGTCACTCCAGGGTGTTTCTGATCCCAAGCTGTTCAGTGGTTGTAGTTTGCAGCTTGGGAATGCTTGGCTTTTTTTTTCGTGTTTGTTTGTTTAGAGACCACTAATGAGTGAGCACATCCCCTGCTTATCTCTCTGAGTTTGTGAGACTTCGCTCAGGAGGATATTCTCCAAATCCATCCATTTGCCGCAAATTTTAGGATATCATTTTTTCTTACTCCTGAGTAGTATTTAATTGTGTAGATGTACCACAGTTTGTTAATCCATTCTTCAGTTGAGGGACATCTAGATTGTTTCCAGGTTCTTGCTATTACAAATAATGCTGCTATGAACATAGTTGAGCTAATACCTTTGGAGTGTGAATGTGCCTCTTTAGGGTGTACACCCAGAAGTGATATTGCTGGGTCCTTGGGGAGACTGATTCTCAATTTTCTGAGAAATTGCCATATTGCATCCCAAAGTGGCTGAACAAGCTTACACTCCCACCAACAATGGAGGAGCGTTCCCCTTGCTCATATCCTCTACAACATAGGCTGTCATCTGTGCCTTTTATCTTAGCCAATCTAACACGTATCAGATGGTATCTCAAAGTTGTTTTGATTTGCATTTCTCTGATGGCTAAAGATGATGAGCACTTTTTCAGGCACCTTTGAGCCATTCGTAGTTCCTCTGCTGAGAATTCCCTTGTTAGATCTGTACCCCATTTTTTGATTGGGTTTTTCAAGGTTTTGTGCTCGAGATTCTTGAGCTCTTTATATATCTTAGAGATCAGTCCTCTATCACTTGTAAGGTTGGTGAAAATCTTTTCCCATTCTGTAGGCTGTCGTTTTGTCCTATTGACAGTGTCCTTGGCTTTGCAGAAGCTTCCTAGCTTCAGGAGATCCCACTTATTGATTGTTGGTCTTAGTGTCTGTGCCTCTGGTGTTATATTTAGGAAGTGGTCACCCATGCCAATTAGTAGAAGTGTATTTCCCACTTTCTTTTCTATTAAGTTCAAACTGGCTGGGTTTAAGTTGAGGTCTTTGATCCACTTGGATTTGAGTTTTGTGCAGGGTGACAGGCTGGGATCTATTTGCATTTTTCTACACATTTCCATCCAGCTATGCCAACACCATTTGTTAAATATACTATCTTTTTTCCATTGAATGTTTTGGGCCTCTTTCTCAAAGATCAGGTGTTCATAGGTTTTTGGGTTAATGTCTGGATCCTCAATTCTATTCCATTTATCCACAAGTCTGTTTTTATACCAGTACCAGGATGTTTTTATTACTGTAGCTCTATAGTATAACTTGAAGTCAGGGATGGTGATGCCTCCTGAGGTTCTTTTGTTGAGTAAAATTGTTTGGCAATCTTGGCTTTCCTGTTATGCCAAATGAAATTGAGTATTGTTCTTTCAAGGTCCAAAAAATATTGTGTTGGAACTTTGATGGGAAATGCATTAAATTTGTAGATTGCCTTTGGTAGAATTGCCATTTTTACTACGTTGATCCTACCAATCCAGGAACATGGGAGAGCTTTCCATTTTCTGATATCCTCTTCAATTTCTTTCTTCAGTGATTTAAAATTTTTGTCAAATAGGTCTGTTACTTCTTTGGTTATAGTTACTCCAAGGTAACTATAAAATAATTAAATATTTAACTATTAAATAATTAAAAATAATTAACTATTAAATAATACTATTTGCAGCTATTATGAAGGGTAATGTTTCCCTTATTTCTTTTTCAGCTCTTCTATCTTTAGTGTATAGAAGGGCTACTGATTTCTTTGAGTTAATCTTGTATCCTGCTACATTGCTGAAGGTGTTTATCAGCTGAAGCAGTTCCTTGGAAGAATTTTGTGGGTGACTTATTTATACAATCATATCATCTGCAAATAGAAATAGCTTTACTTCTTCTTTTCCAATTTGTATGCCCTTAATCTCTTTTTATTCCTTTATTGCTTTAGCTAAAACTTCGAGAACTATTTTGAATAGATAAGGAGAGAGAGCACATCCTTGTCTAGTTCCTGATTTTAGTGGGATTGCTTTGAGTTTTTCTTCATTAAGTTTGATACTGGCTGTCGGCTTCTTATAAATTGCCTTTATTATATTTAGGTATTCTCCCTGTATTTCTGATCTCTCCAGGGCTTTAAGCATAAAGGAATGTTGGATTTTGTCAAAGGCTTTTTCCGCATCTAAGGATATGATCATGTGGTTTTGTTCCTTTAGTTTGTTTATATGATGGATAACATTTACAGTTTTTTGTATGTTAAACCAGACCTGCATTTCTGGGATGAAGCCTACTTGGTCGTGGTGGATGATATCTTTTATACATTGTTGTATACGGCTCGCCAAAATTTTGTTGAGAATTTTTGCATCAATGTTTATGAGGGAAATTGGTCTGTAATTCTCCTTCTTTGTTGTGTCTTTGAGTGGCTTGGGTATTAGGGTAATTGTGGCCTCATAAAAGGAATTTGGCAATATTCCTTCAGTTTCTACTGTGTGAAATATTTTGAGGAGTAATGGTAGTAATTCTTCTTTGAATGTCTGGTAGAATTCAGCACTGAAACCATCTGGACCAGGGCTTTTATTTTTGGGGAGGTTTTTAATGACAGCTTTACTTTCCTTAAGGGTTATAGGCCTGTTTAGGTAATTAATCTGATCTTCATTTAATTTTGGTAGATGGTACCTGTCCAGAAAGCTGTCCATTTCTTCTAGGTTCTCCACTTTTTGTGGAGTATAGATTTTCAAAGTATGACCTGATAATTCTCTAGATTTCCTGGGGGTCTGTTGTTATGTCCCACTTTTCATTTCTGATTTTGTTGATTTGAACACTCTCTCTCTGTTTCTTGATTAGTTTGGCTAAGGGCTTATCTATCTTGTTGACTTTCTCAAAGAACCAACTCTTAGATTCGTTGATTCTTTGTATTGTTCTTTTTGTTTCAATTGTATTGATTTCAGCTCTAAGTTTGATTATTTCCTGCCGTCTACTCCTTCTAGGTGAGTTCGCTTCTAATTGTTCTAAGGTCTCTAGTGTGGGATTTCTCTAGGTTTTTTATATAGGCATCTAGCGCTATGAATTTTCCTCTTAAGACTACTTTCATTGTGTTCCACAAGTTTGGATAAATTGTGGATTCAATTTCACTAAATTCTAGGAAGACTTTGATTTCTTTCTTAATTTCTTCCTTGACCCAGAGATGGTTCAGCTGATTGATGTTTAGTTTCCATGAGTTGGTAGGCTTTCTTTGGGTTTTATGTTGTTGAACTCTAACTTTAGGCCCTGGTGGTCAGATATGTTACAAGGGATTATTTCCATCTTTTTGTATCTGTTGATATTTGCTTTATGACCAATTATGTGGTCAATTTGGGAGAAAGTTCCATGAGGAGCTGAGAAATATGTATATTCCTTTGTATTTGGGTGGAAGCTTCTGTAGATATCTATTAAATCCATTTGCATCATAACCTCTTTTAGACTCCTTATTTCTCTTTTGAGACTCTGTCTGGTTGATCTATCCATGGTTGAAAGTGGGGTATTGAAGTCTCCCACTATTAAGGTGTAAGAATTTATGTGGGATTCAAGCTTTAGCAGTGTTTCTTTTTCATAAGTAGATGCCCTTATATTAGTGGCATAAATATTCAAGATTGAAATCTCCTCTTGACCAATTTTTCCTGTGATGAATAAGTAGTGACCATTTTGCTCCCTTTTAATTGCTTTTAGCTTAAAGTCTACTTTGTTAGATATTAGGATTGCAACCCCTGCTTGTTTCTTAGGACCATTTGACTGGAAAATCATTTACCAACCCTTTATTCTAAGACTGTGTCTGTCTTTGCGGTTGAGGTGTGTTTCTTGTAGGCAACAGAAGGATGGCTTCTGTTGTTGTATACATCTTGTTAGTGTGTGACGTTTTATAGGAGAGTTGAGACCATTGATATTAAGGGATATTAGTGACCATTGATTCATATTTCCTGCCATTTTTGATGGTAACTTGTTTGTATTTCCTTTCTCTGGGGTATTCTTCTGCGGAATTATTTATTGTTTGTGATTTTGTGGGTGTATCTGGGGTCCTTAGGTTGGAGTTTTCCCTCTAATACTCTCTGTAGTGCTGGATTGGTAGATAGATATTCCTTCAGTCTGAATTTGTCCTGAAATAGCTTGTTTACTCCATCTATGGTGATTGATAATTTTGCAGGGTATAGTATTCTAGTTTGGCAGCCATGTTCTTTTAGGGTCTTTATAACTTCTGACCAAGCCCTTCTAGCTTTCATTGTTTCCATTGAATAGTCAGGTGTTATTCTGATGGGTCTGCCTTTATATGTAAGTTGGCCCTTTTCTTTTGCAGATCTTAACATTTTTCTTTGTTCTGTATGTTTTGTGGCTTGATTATAATGTGGGGTGCTGACTTTTTTGGGGGGTCATATCTATTTGGTTTTCTGTAAACTTCTTGTATCTTTATAGGCATTTCCTTCTTCAGGTTAGGAAAGTTTTCTTCTATGATTTTATTGAAAACATTATCTGTGCCTTTGAGCTGGTATTCTTCTCCTGTTTCTATTCCTATTTTTCTCAAATTAGGTCTTTTCATGGTGTCCCAGATTTCCTGAACATTTTGAGTTATGGCTTTTTTAGTTTGACTAATATATCTATTTGAGCTACTGAGTCTTCCACTTCAGAGATCCTATCTTCCATCTCTTGAACTCTGTTTGTTATGCTTGTATCCGTGGTTCCAGCTTTTTTCTTCAGATTTTCTATTTCCATCTTTGCCTCATTTTGTGCCTTTTCAGCTTTTAGTTCCTGGCATGTTTCTTTCATAGACTTGTTCATCTCTTCCAATTTTTTGTTTGTATTTTCTTCTATTTCTTTAAGGCTATTTTTCATATCTTCTTTGAGAGCTTGATGATCATCAAAAAGGAATTTTTGGTGTTGCTTCCTTCTGTTTCCTGTTCATTGCTCAGTTCAGGTCTTGTATTTGTAAGATCGCCACTTTCTTCTGGAGTTCCCTTGTTGTTCTTTGTATTATTATGTAAGTTTTTGCACTGACTTTTGCCCATGGCTTCAGTGGTTCATGATTAGGTGGCTCCTGGTCAGCTGTGTCACTAGGGCTTTTGTGCCTCCTGTCACCTCTCTGGGCGGTGTCTGAGTCTGTCCTACAGGGATCCCAGTCCTTATCTGTTTGCTGAGTTGGAGGTGGAGGTGGGTATACATGCAAATTCCCTCAGCAGCAGCTGGGGGGAATGTGACAGGCAGACTTTATCTGAGCCTGCTACAGAATGTGCTGGGACTCACTCTGCAGACAGCACCCAGTCCTGGAGGCGGAACCAGAACCGATGGGAACTCAACTCTCCCTCCCTGGCTGGGATATAGGCACTTGGGCCTGGTGATCCCTCCTCACCTCTGGGCAGTCTCTGAGTCTGTCCTTCAGAGTCCCCAGTCATTATCTGTTCACTCAGTTGGAGGTGGAGGTGTATAGCTGTGCAAATTCCCTCAGCAGCAGCCGTGGGGAACATGACAGGCAGACTTTATCTGTGCCTGCTACAGAGTGCACTGGTACTCGCTCTGCAGACAGCACCCGGTCCCCAGTTGTGTTATTTTTATACTTCAAAAGTCCAGATAGGATCTTGAGGCACACTTCTAGTTCTGGTTCACATTAATGTGGCACAATATTTGAAGATTTCATTGATCCATTGAATCCTTCCCTGATCATCTGCAGGCTTAGGATCAGGATAAAGAATTCGAGCTTCTGCCAAAGGGGTTTCATTTTATGTAAATTGCCATGACAGATAATATCACAAGTTTCCTGTTTTTGCTTCTGGCTTTACCTTTCCCTGAACTACTACCTCATTCTGCATCCCTCTCTTCTACTTCAATTATGTGGCAGATGCTTACAAAAGTCAGTGATATCAGACCGCTGCTTGAGTCTCACATTCAAATAATGTAACATCTCTGAAACATATGTACAAACACAGACACCACAAACACACATACATGTACATACATGCATATACCTGCTCTCTATCCATATCTATAAATCTCTGTATCTTCCTGCTTTTTGTACTGATTCTCTGGCTAAATCCTAAATGATACAATGTTAATTCAGTATAGATATTTTCAATCTTGTGCATTAAGAAAGTCTCAGCCCTTCTGGACCCATGGAATATTTTATTTTATAGTGAGAAATGGGTAATTTGACTTGAAGACTTTGAGGCTCTATTCCAGAATTTGAAGTATTCTGGTTTTAGGCACCTGGTGGTAGATATAGCACAGTGTGGGTAGAAGTGTGTGGTGGGATAATTCCTCAGCCTACTTCAGAGCATACTCTCAGTGCTGTAAAGACTGCTTATTAGGTTCTCCCTCCTAAATTCTCCAAATCCCCGAACTGCATACCTCTGGGCACCAAACATTTAAGACATGAAGATTTAGTGAATGCTTAGAATCCACATTATTTTATGCAAAAAATTAAGAACAAAAAGAATACATTGTTACACCAGTTTTCACACACACAAGTTTGAATTTTAAGATTTCAGAAGTCTGTACATTTAAGCATAAAGAGAACTGGATCTCTTGATGCCAACTTTTCTACACCATTGCTCAAATTTCAACACATGTATACATCTCACAGAGACATCTTATTATAGTGTAGTTTCTGGCTCTGTAAGTCTAGGACAGAGTCCAAGGGTTTGAATATCTCCAAAGTCCTCTGGGATGTCATTGAAGCACACATTAGGTAGCAAGGGTCTAGACATGAATGTTACTCTGTTGAAATTGTCTAATAATATTTATAGTGTCCTGCATAAAGGTCTTATACAATTTTTTGTTCCTAGATATTTGAAAGTTTATAAATTATATCTGCTTTAAATTTTATGTTCCACTTACTGTTGATTTATAGTAATTCGATTAGTCTTAATATTGCTTTATCTGGCTAAATCCATTTGCTAACTCTAATAATTTATCCCTATATTTTTGGATTCCTTACAAATATAACCTTATAAAATATATTCCTTACAAATATAACCTTATAAAACCCTAACCCTTCTCTCAACATCATCTACATTTTCCTAGTTTAACTTCCCTGATAATAAAATCCTCTTGGGTTGAAGAAAGATAACATCTTCTTTTTCATTACATGTACTCCAATATAGAAATCTCTCCATTTTTAAATTGAGTATGATAGCTGTAGGATTACTCTTATTTTCAGCCTACATTTTTATTCTTTGTTTTTGTTCTTCGGGTTGATTTATAGGAACCAATAGGTCATACATGCTGTGTAGGTGCAACTTTCCCAAGTGATCACTCAGCCATACTCTAAGGCATTTATAGCTTGATTTTTATCAGGCTAAAAATTTCCTTTTCCTTTTACTTGCTTATGGATTTTTAATATGAATCATTAATTTTGCCAAATGTGTTTCTCCACTTATTGAAGCACTATAATGAGCACTTTCTCTATTCTTCCATGCAAATATAATTCACCTTCAAAGGTTCAATTTTATTCTCAGGTTTGGGTTTGAGTAGGCTTCTTTTCTCAACGTTTCTGTATTTGGCCTTATTTATACTCTTGGGCAGTTTTACCAACTGCTGGAGCTTTCCTGAAATTCTGTATTGGGGTTCTGTGGTGAGTCATTTACAGAGGAATGCCTTTCTTGTGGTCCTTTAAAATCCTACTTAAAATATTTTCTATGCTTGACATTAAGTCATCATCAAATGTCTTATTCAGCATGAAGCCATCTGAACTCAAGATTTTTGTTTGTTTGTTTGTTTGTTTGTTTATTTTTTATTTACTTAAAAGGTTTTTTTTTTTAATTTTACATATCAACCACAGCTCCCCTTCCCTCCCCTCCTTCTACTAGAAGCCCCCTGCTTCTCTTCACCCTCATCCACTTCTCAGAGAGGATAAGGAATCAATTCAGTCTCAGGAATTCTTGTGGAGAAATATTTGCATAGAGATATTTCAAGCTTCAATCTTTGTTAAATAAATTGTGATTTCAGTGCAGTGCAGTGTGAGCATCAAACCTCACAGGTTAGTATGTATGTCATCTACTTCTAAGCGGTATCTCCAGGAAAGTTGGTTTCTTTTACTAAGAATTCACATGTTTCTCTAAAATTTTCCGTTTCTCTGGAATAATGTTTATTTACTTATGTTTTTATTGAATACTAAATCTTTTATTGATTTCTAATGTGACAATTTAAAGTATATCTTGGAACTTTAGCTATGCCATCCCACTTTTGATCTGTTGGCTTTTTTTCTCTAATTTGTAGGCAATATTTTTTTATATAAAATAAAGTCTTATTTCCTGAGCGAGGTATCACAAACTCAGAAAGATAAGCAGGGGATGGACTCACTCATTAGTGGTCTCTAAACAAACAAACAAGAAAAAAAAGCCAAGCATCCCCAAGCTGCAAACCACAACCACTGAACAGCTTGGGATCAGAAACACCCTGGACTGACCCTTCAGATCCCACTCCAACTATAGGAACACCTGACTCACTCTTGAGGGCAGGGGGACAAAACTGGATTTGCCAGGAGTGGAGACTGATCCAAGCATTATTGGGTCAGTGGGACCATAGGACTGTCTGCTCCCTGCCCAGCGAAGGGATGGGGAGTTGTGGAGAAGAAAATTGACCTGATGTGGCAGGAGGGG
Source organism: Sigmodon hispidus (assembly GCA_004025045.1). Classification (NCBI taxonomy): domain Eukaryota; kingdom Metazoa; phylum Chordata; class Mammalia; order Rodentia; family Cricetidae; genus Sigmodon; species Sigmodon hispidus. Next base: position 113,737 of record PVIH01000066.1, on the reverse strand, counting down.
GAAGGGACCTTACAGAGATGGAAAAAAAAAAAATTCAGAGGGAAAGCTGAACACAAAGTAAATATATGTGTAGCAATCTTAAAAATAAAATAAAATAAAGTCTTTTTTATCCATGTATTCCCTTGCTTTCCCTCCCTCCCCTCCATATTTTTATCAAATTCATGACATTTTTATGTAACTTTTTCTTAATTTGTGAAGTCATGAGATATTGTAGTTAATTCTTGGCAATAAAAGATATATAGATCAAGCCAACAGTATTTAAAAAAAATACCTGCCAAGAATCACATTATTGCTACATTACAAACAATTTTTTTAAAAAGTCCCATATTCATCAAAAGAGTGTACTAGTTGAAGTTCTCCAGAGGGAGCCCATGTGCTGAGACTGGAAAACATTATCATGCAAATAATTTTAAGTGTCTAATCTTTACTGCTTGTTTATTAAATCAGTTGCTGAGATAATTTTATTATAATTTGCTCATAATTTTGAATTTGACTTACTTTAAAATTATGTTACTTGGTTCATAAAGGGAAGTTTTTATTCCTAATGATTTGAATGTCTTCTTGGCAGAATGATGGGCAATATTATCAAACTTTTTAAAATCCTTCTTTGATATTAAATGGTTTGCTTTCGTTTGGATTCTGCACTGTGCATAGTTTCCGTATTTTGTTTCATTTTTTTTCTTTTGTTCTTTTATTTCAGATGTATCTTTGTCAACATCATATAGATTTCACTTTTGATCCTGGACAGCTCTTCTCTTTAGTATGAAGTTTTAGATCATGCATATTTAATATAATTATTGATATGACTGAATACATGGGCATAATTGGTAATTCTTAATCTTCTACACATATTTTTTCTTTTCTCCTTTTGAAGTTACTCTATTTTATACTTTTGTTTAGTATCAGCTATACATTTGGATAAGGGTTATATATTCCTTTACTACTGATTTTATTATAAATTTAACTTATAACATATAAAGTCTAAAATTATTTATAATTATTTTCTCCTCATAAGAATGGAAGTATTTTAGAATTCTGCTATTTGTTTTTATTCATTGCCTAAATAGCATACTCTTATTATTTGTTGCTTTTATATATTTATTTGAACTACCAAAGAAATTACCTTATTCAACTACTTATCCTCTTATCCCCTTTGGAGATGCCACCTTACACCTGTCAGAATGGCTAAGATTAAAGACACAAATGACAACCTATGCTGGAGAGGATGCAGAGCAAGGGGAACACTCCTTCATTGTTGGTGAGAGTGTAAACTTGTTCAGCCACTCTGGAATGCAGTATCTCAGAAAATTGAGAATCAATCTCCCCAAGGATCCAGCAATATTACTTTTGGAAATATACCCAAAAGATGTAAATTATCACTCCAAAGGCATTAGCTCAATTATGTTCAGAGCAGAATTATTTGTAATAGCAAGAACCTGGAAACAACCTAGATGCCCCTCAACTGAAGAATGGAATAACAAACTGTGGTACATCTACATAATGGAGTACTACTCAGCAGCAAGAAAAAATGATATCCTAAAATTTACAGGCAAATGGATGGATTTAGAGAATATCCTCCTGAGCGAAGTATTACAAACCAAGAAAGATAAGCAGGGGGTGTACTCACTCATTAGTGGACTTTAAACAAAAAGCAAAGCACACCCAAGCTGCAAAGTACAACCACTGGATATCTTGGGGTCTGAAGCACCTTGGACAGGCAACTTTGAGCACATTCCCTCCAGTGCAACACCTAACCCAGTCTTGATATTAGGATGAGGAAATTGGACTTGCCTGGAGTGGATGCTCAAATAAGCCACCTTGGGACCTTGGGGCCTCCTGCCCCAAGGAGATAAGGGGAGGAGATAAGGAGAGGAGATGAGGAGATGGAGAAAAGAGAGAGTGACTGGGAGGCGTTGGATGGGGAAGGGAGTTTACATAAAATTTATACTACAATCCACAAACTTGGAGTGGCTAGATAGCAGGAGGATCTTAAAAGAAACATTCATGGATCCCTCTGGGAACAGAAAATAGAGAAGATCTCCTGAGTAAATTGGAATCATAAGGGGAGGTAAAAAGAGGTCATGAGAGAATTAAATGATTGAGTGGGAGGAGCAACAGAAAGGGGAGCAAAGAAACAGATATCTTGATAAAGAAGGGAGCCATTGTAGAGTTAGAGAGAAACATCCAGGAACCCACAAGGTGTCCCGGGCTAGGACTCTAAACAATAGTGAAGAGGGTGCCTAAACAGAACTTCCCCCATAATCAAATGGATGACCATCCTAACTGGTATTATATAACCATCCAGCAACTGATGAAAGCAGAAGCAGAGATCCATAGCAAAGTACTGGGTCAAACTACTGATCCAGGTCAAGAGATGGAATAGAAATTACATGAGCAAAGGGATCAGAATCATGAGGAGGAGACCTACAGAGGTGACTCACCAGAGCTGTTGGGAGCTCACAAACTCTGAAATGACAGCTGAGGAACCTTCATGAAAAGAAACTAAATTTTCTGAATGTAGAAGATAGTCAAAAGGAGTGGGCAGTTCTTGGAGCCTTTTGCAGTAGTGCCAGAGTTTATTTCTGATGCATGAACTAACTTCTTGGAGTTCATTCCCTAAAGAGCACTTAAACCAGCCTTGGTACTGGGGAAAGGAACTCGAACCTACATCAGCTGGATATGCCAGTAGAACTGAGTTACCTTGGGATTCCTTGCCCTTCTTGGGAAATAAATGGAGGGATGGAGTAGGGGGAGGCTGAGGGAGGACAAAAGAAGAGGAAGGAGGAGCAGTGGTAGGTATGGGAAAAAAACTTGGTTAAGTAAAAAAAAAATAAAAATAAAAATAAAAATAAAAAGAGAAATTCAAGTTAGAAAAGCCCTAGAAAAGAAGATCTGTAATCAGAAATTTCTTTGTTCTTCTCAGTCCCACAAAAATTTAGTCCCAAATAATCATACAAAGACTTATATTAATTATAAATAGTTTGAACTATAGCTCAGGCACAACACTTGCTAACTCTTACTCTTAAACGCATGTTTAGCTACATGGCTTGATATCTTTTTCTCAGTGCAGCATTTTTGTCTTGCTTCCACTGCATCTGGCTGGTCTCTGCTTTCCTCTTCTTCCCAGAATTCTCCTTGTCTGGTTGACCCATTTATACTTCCTGTCTGCCTAGCTTCTGGCCGACCAGTGTTTTACTAAACCAATATTTACAGTAACAAATATTTATAGTGTTCAAGAGCATAATCCTATAGCATTTGCCCTTTATATTTTTATTTTTTGAAACAAGAAACTCAAATCTAATTTCCTTTGTATAGCTTTTTTTTCCTTTATTATTACCTGTAACAATTTGATACCAACACTGTAAGCAAAGACAAATATCCATAATTCATTTTTTTGGCAATATGGGCATAGTTCTCTAGACTACTTCCTCTTATTGGGAGCACTAGTAATCTTGAAGGAATCCTAAGAAAATCTAGAATTATGGTCAAGTACTGACTGGAATATTCTATAAAATTGGGTGATCTTAGCCAGTGTCATTGAAGCTGTTCTAGACACAGAGCTCAGAGGAATTTACAGCAGAGATGCTCTGAAATGGTGAATCATCTGGGCTGTCCATTTTCATCTGAGGTTTTTCAAGGGGCCTTCCTCAATCAAACCTTATTTTCTTTAACCAACAATAAATCCACACAGTCTTTCATTTTCTGTAGGAATAAAAACAAAACCACTTCTCCAAAGTAACATACCCTTTGACTTCAATTTTGAAGTCAAGGGATTTTTAAAATATAAAGGTTTAATAAATCCATCAACATTTATAATCAAATGTCTTTCAGCAGCTCTTGCTAATTCCTTTGCAGTCAAAAAAACTCAAAAACAACACAATAACATGTAGTATTCAGACATTCTGTGTATATTCTATCTTTATGTGGATTACTATTTTTTTACTTTACTCATTTTTAAGGACTACCTCTAACTTTTTCTTTTGACTTCCAAGCCTATATGTTTTTTTTAAACACACTGTGAACCATTTAGAAGTTTTTTCATCTGAATTAGTCTTTACTGTTTATCTCTTGTCTTTTTCTGGCTACCCCAGCCTTTATGCTGCTAATAGGCATGGGTAAGATTAAAGTCTTGTGGCTAGAATTAAAATCTGGGTTAAGTTTGTTGGCTCTACCTAGCTCCTTGGTCTGTTACAGTTTTGCTTCATGACAGAGGTACGGGCAGGAACCATATTTACTACCCCAACTCTAGGAAATTTTAGGGTCCAAACTGCCACAAAGTAGAGAACAGCTGCCCACTGCTCATGAACATAGTTTAACTGTTTGGCAGCAGGATCTCTTTCAAGGTTTTAGTTGCTAACACTGAGTCAGAAACCATCTCTTAAAAGAACCCTACCTGTGCTTATTGTCAGCAAACAGAACTCACCACAGAAAATGCTGATAACAAGAAGCCATGCTGAACTCTGTTCCCCTTTTGTCTTTATGAACAGAAACCTCATTTTTTTGTATTGAGGCTTTTGGTTTTTGTTTTCTTTCTTTCTTTCTTTCTTTCTTTCTTTCTTTCTTTCTTTCTTTCTTTTTATTATTATGAATGAAGTCATAATTTCTACCCATGTATCAATCCCTTGTTCAAACTCCCTTCCCCCTCCCACCCTTCCCAGTCACTCTCTCTTCTCACCATCTCCTTATCTCCTCCCCAGCAAGGGCAGGAGGTCACAAGGTGGCTTAGTTCAGCATCCACACCAACCAAATGGGCTTTTCTCACCCCAACATCAAGACTGGGTCAGTTGTTCCTCTGGAGGAAGTAGGATCCAAGGTGTTTAAGATCACAAGCTATTCAGCAGTTGTGGTTTGCAGCTTGGATATGCTTTGCTTTTTGTTTAAAGTCCACGAATAAGTGAGTATATCCCCTGATGATCTTTCTGTGCTTGTGATACCTTGCTCAAGAGGATATTCTGCAAATCCATCCATTTGCCTGCAAATTTTAGGATATCCTTTTTTCTTACTGGTGAGTAGTACTCCATTGTATAGATGTACGACAGTTTGTTAATCCATTCTTCAGTTGAGGGGCATCTAGGTTGTTTCCAGGTTCTTGCTATTATGAATAATGCTGCCGTAAACAGAGTTGAGCAAAGGCTTTTATGGTACAAATGTGTGTCTTTAGGGTATATGCCCAATAGTAGTATTGCTGGATCCTTGGGGAGATTGATTCCCAGTATTCTGAGAAACTGCCATACTGCATTCTAGAGTGGCTGAACAAGCTTACACTCACACCAAACAATGAAGGAGTGTTCCCTTTGCTCTGCAACCTCTCCAGCATGAGCTGTCATCTGTGTCTTTTATCTTAGCCCTTCTGACAGGTATCTGACAGGTGGTATCTCAAAGTTGTTTTGATCTGCATTTTTCTGATGGCTAAAGAAGTTGAGCACTTTTTCAAGTGCCTTTCAGACATTTCTAATTCTTCTGCTGAGAAGTCCCTTTTTAGTTCTGAACCCCATTTTTTGATTGGGTTATTCAAGGTTTTGGGCTCTAGTTTCTTCAGTTCTCTATATATTTTATAGATCAGTCCTCTATCACTTGTAAGGTTGATGAAAAATATTTTCCCATTCTGTAGGCTGTCATTTTCTCCTATTGACCGTGTCCTTGGCTTTACAGAAGCTTCTCAGTTTCAGGAGGTCCCACTTACTGATTGATATTCTTAGTGTCCGTGCCACTGATGTTATATTTAGGAAGTGGTCATCAGTGCCAATTCGTTGGAGGGTGTTTCCCACTTTCTTTTCTATCAAGTTCAGTGTGGCTGGGTTCATGTTGAGGTCTTTGATCCACTTGAATATGAGTTTTGTGCAGGGTGATAGGCTTGGATCTATTTGGATTTTTCTACACACTACCAACCAGCTATGCCAACACCATTTGTTAAAGATACTATCTTTTTTCCATTGAATATTTTGGGCCTCTTTGTCAAAGATCTAGTGTTCATAGGTTTTTGGGTAAATGTTGGGATCTTCAGTTTGATTACATTGATCCATAAGTCTCTTTTTATGCCAGTATCAGGCTATTCTTATTACTGTAGCTCTATAATATAACTTGAAGTTGGGGATGGTGATGCTTCCTGAGGTTCTTTTTTGTTATTATTATTATTTTATGAATAAAGTCATATTTTTTAATCCATGTACCCTCTTGTTCTGACTTCCTGAGGTTCTTTTGTTGAGCAAAATTGTTTTGGCAATCCTGGCTTTCCTGTTATTCCAAATTAAATTGAGTATTGTTTTTTCAAAGTCCGTAAAATATTGTGTTGGAACTTTGATGGGAAATGCATTAAATTTGTAGATTGCTTTTGGTAGAATTGCCATTTTTACTATGTTGATTCTACCTATCCAGGAACATAGGATCTTTTCATTTTCTGATATCCTCTTCAATTTCTTTCTTCAGTGATTTAAAGTTTTTTTTAAATATATCTGTTATTTCTTTGGCTATAGTTACTCTAAGGTATTTAATGCTGTTTGCAGCTAATATAAAGGGTGATGTTTCCCTTATTTCTCTTTCAGCCCTTTTATCTTTAGTGTATAGGAGAGTTCCTTATTTCTTTGAGTTAATCTTGTATCCTGCTACAGTGGTGAAGGTGAAGCTCTAGAAGTTCCCTGGTAGAATTTTGTGGGTCACTTATGTATACAATCATATCATCTGCAAATAGAGATAGCTTCACCTCTTCTTTTCCAATTTGTATCCCCTTAATCTCCTTTTGTTCTTTTATTGCTTTAGCTAAAATTCGAGAACTATATTGAATAGATAAGTGAAGAGAGGACATCCTTTTTTAGTTCCTGATTTTAGTGGGATTGCTTTGAGTTTTTCTAATTATGTTTGGTTGTCGCTTCTTATAACTTGCCTTTATTATATTGAGATATTTTCCCTGTATTCCTGATCTCTCCAGGTCTTTTATCGTAAAGGAGTGTTGGATTTTGTCAAAGGCTTTTTTAGTGTCTAAGGATATGATCATGTGGGATTTTTTCCTTCAGTTTGTTTATATGATGGATAGCATTTATGATTTTTCATATGTTGAACCATCACTGCCTTTCTGAGATGAAGCCTACTTGATTATGTTGAATGATATTTTTTTATATACTGCTGTATATGATTTGATAAAATTTTGTTGAGAATGTTAGCATCAATATTCATGAGGGAAATTAGTCTGTAATTCTCCATCTTTGTTGCATCGTTGAGTGGCTTGGATATTAGGGTAATCGTGGCCTCATAAAAGGAATTTGGCAATATTCCTTCAGCTTCTACTTTGTAAAATATTTTGATAAGTAATGACAGTAATTCTTCTTTGAATGTCTGGTAGAATTCTGCACCGAAACCATCTGGACTTGTGATTTTTTCACTTGGGAGACTTTTAATGACAACTTCAATTTCCTTTAGGGTTATAGGTCTGTTTAGGTAATTAATCTGGTCTTCATTTAATTTTGATAAATGGTACCTGCCCAAAAAGCTGTCCATTTCTTCTAGGTTTTCAATTTTTGTGGAATATAGATTTTCAAAGTATGATCTGATAATTCTCTGGATTTTCTGGAGGTCTGTTGTTATGTTCCACTTTTCATTTTGTTGATTTGAATACTCTGTCTTTCTGATTTATGGTTAGTTTGGATAAGGGTTTATCTATCTTGTTGACTTTCTCAAAGAACCAACTCTTTGATTCATTGATTCTTTGTATTGTTCTTTTTGTTTCAATTGTATTGATTTTGATCCAAGGTTGATTATTTCCTGCTGTCTACTCCTTCTAGGTTAGTTTGCTTTTATTGTTCTAAGGCTTTCAGCTGTGCTGTTAGTTCTCTAGTATGGGATTTCTCTAGGTTTTTCATATAGGCATCTAGGGCTATGAATTTTCCTCTTAAGACTGCTTTCATTGTGTTCCAAAAGTTTGGGTATGTTGTGAATTAATTTTCATTAAATTCTAGGAAGAGTTTAATTTCTTTCTTATTTCTTTTTGACACAGAGGTGGTTCAGGTAAGTGTTGTTTAGGTTCCATGAGTTGGTAGGCTTTCTGTGTTTTTTGATATTGTTGAACTCTAACTTTAGTCCCTGGTGTGATATGATACAAGGGATTATTTCCATTTTTTGTATCTATTCATATTTGCTTTATGACCAATTATGTGGTCAATTTTAGAGAAAGATCCATGTAGTGCTAAGAAATATGTGTATTCCTTTGAGTTTGGGTGGAAGCTTCTGTAAATATCTATTAAAACCATTTGCATCATAACCTCTGTTAGACTCCTTATTTCTTTGTTGAGTCTCTGTCTGGTTGACCTATCCAAGGGTGAAAGTGGGGTATTGAAGTCTCCCACTATTAGGATGTGATAATTGATGTGGGATTTGAGCTTTAGTAGTGTTTCTTTTACATAGATAGATGCCCTTATATTAGGGGCATAAATATTCAGGATCGAAATATTCTCTTGACCAATTCTGCATATTGCAGAGCTCACTTACTTAGATTTCTGCCTGATAGCCTATACAAAATTGCCTTTATCTTTAAATTATTCAGCATTGCTTCTGTTACATGGGAATTATTAAAAAAGGAGATCAATTAAGAAAATTTCAACAGAATGACATAAAGTAATTCAGTATTAGCTATTTAATTTAATAAGATGTATGTGATTTAAATTACATTAACATTCTTTAGTAATTCTTTTCTTTTAAAAGAAATACATGACTACTTGGGACACTGTTTTTCGCATATTTTTAAAAGATTTTTATTTATGGATCTTGACTAATTAAAATTGAGTTAAGAGACACATAATCATTCATTAAAATAATTTCCCCAGTGATGTGGCTTATTAACAATTGAAGGTATAGATTCAATAAAAGCAATTAAGACACATTAAGTTTTATTTCTTTAAATTTATTGCAAAACCTTATTTTAGAAGATTCTTTGTGTGAAGTTCAAGCTTCAAGGCTTTGAAGTTTAGCTGACTGAAAGCTGACCATGAAGGACTAAAATGCTAACATATTTCAGCTTATAGAAAAGAGAAGCCTGAGCAATGAAGAATCTAAAGTAAGGGATTGAATAATAAAATAAAAAGGGAAGATGTTTAGCGTAAATAATATTGTCAAGGAATCATTCATGGCATCAACTGGAATACCAATTGTTGCTCCATAGATGCAGTTGATCAGCCAGTGAGACTACTGAGACCCTAGGGCAGGAGCCAATGTTGAGCATTTTGGTTTATATTTATAAACTTTTAATGTATGTAATGAGATTCTGTAGTGAAGATTATTCCATGTTAGAATATGAATGGGTTAAGACCAGAAAGAAAAGACCAAAATAATCACTGGGAATATTGAAAACCTTGGCTTTTTTTTTTTTTTTACCATTTTCTCATCCAAGGATAAAGTAGGATATTTTGCAGAAGATGTGAAGCATTTAGATAAACTGGATTCTCACTTATATCAAAGATGTAGTGTTTCAGTTAGCATCACCAGAATGGAACATTTACTATCCTGACCTCTGGAAAAATATCACAGAGACCTGATGACCAACACTGTCTCTCATGTATATCTCTTCCATTAGCTTCCTTAATCTGAGAATCTGTCTTTGAGCCAAGGATCACACAAGAGGGTCCCCTGCTCCCTGATCTATATCTTTTTTTATTGATGTCTCCGTGTGGAGAAAAAAATAGTAGGGAAAGAGCCAACAACCTTTGGCAAAATACCATGCCCCATTCATTTTTCTCAATCTTTGATGTAGAAACGATAGATTAAAAACAGAAAACTAAAATAGCTTCAAAGAGCAGGTGAGTTGGACCAAACCCTAATTACTATAGGTAAGGTATCATATATCTTGCAGTTAATGATGAGTATTGTTAAATGTATATTGGGATGGACTTCAGGCATCCCAATTAGTCTGCATTTATCCCTCTTACCATGTCAGAGTGATAAGGCTGACAGCTTATAGGAGCTTTATCTCCATAAATCCCTAAAACAACAGAAATTAATGCAGAAGGCATTATCAGAAATCATGGGGTGGCTAGTAAACAGCTCTGATCATTGCAAATGAGGTTTCCAATGGACCTGGGAGCACTTTAAGGTTTTTTTGTTTTGTTTTCTCCATCAGCAAATCTTTCTCCTAAAAGCTTCTCTATATATTAACATGGATCCTGACCAAGGATGCACTATATCTTCCCAAGAAAGTCTCTGTATGGGACTTTATCAATATGTTGATTTATCTAATGTGTGCAGTGTTCCATTAGCATTTTTGTATATTAAAATTAAAAAATATCAAATTGATTTTAACCAAAGCCTATTTATATGTGTCAGAATATTAGTACAGCATGGATCAAACCACTTGTACTCTAGAAATAAGAACAATGTGAATTTTTCAAAAGGAATTGTTTTCTGAAAACAAAAATTTAAAATTAACTTAAATCCTAAGGTTTACATAATAGACACCAGAATGTTTTCAATGAAGTTAATTGTATGTATTAGGGAACTGTTTAGTAATTCAGATGATTTCGTGAACATAAAACTCCAGGAACTGTAATTTTTCCGTTTTTTATTATAATATATAGTAGTATGGATGTTTGTTTTTAGTGTGTGTGTCTGTCTGTCTGTCTGTCTGTCTGTCTGTCTGTCTGTCTGTCTGTGTATGTGTGTGCATACAAGTACAGACATTTCAGATAGAATGGAAGTTACAACACATTGTGAGCTGCCAAACATGGTTACTAGGAGCTGGATTTAGGTTCTCCGTTTCTCTGTTTGTAATTGTTGAGCCATCCTTCCAGCACCTTGCTTTATTTCATTTATTTTATTTGAGACAAAACAAAATTGTGTTTTAATATAGCTCAGATTGATCTTGTGATTAACATGTATCTATTTAATAAGTGATAAAATTGAATCATAAGCATGAGCCACCATGTTTGATAATTAAAAGATAAATAAAACTGTGAAAAAAATTAATCTCTATTCTATTATTGCATTAAACAATGTTAAATCTTAAAGAATCTCTCAATGGCTTCAAATATGTTATATTTTTTTAAAACAACCTTATAAATCAGTCATAACTCTAAAACTTAAGGTTCTAATATATCATACAACAATAATAATTTGTGTCTCCCATAGTTCTTATATGAGGCATTATGAGAATTTTTATATATTAACATTTTAAAATTTCATAACTTTATAAACATTACAGTCATCTAAATTTCACAAATAAAAAAGTGAATGTTTGATGGTAAAGACTGAAAAATCTTTCTCATAGACTTTAATAAACATGATGAACTGTAGATAAATTCTGTCATAATAATGCTAATTTCTTATTTATTTTATTTTTGAGGTTATAACATAATCACGTTGTTCTGTTTATTTCTGTCTCCTTTCAAACTCTCCCATGTAGTCTCCTTTCTGCCTTTTAAGTCCATGGCTTTTTAAAAATTGATTTCTCTTACACGCATGTAGAGAATGCATACTAAATGTAGACATAGATGCATACATTTTCCTATATACACTCTGATCAGTCTGTAAAATGTTGCTTCTATGTATGCTTCCCACATTATAAGCAATGGGAGCATTTGTGCCGTGTTGTATCGAATGATATTTCTACCTTCCTTACTGTTGATCAGATGGTTTGACAATGTCTAAAAATTTAATGCTATATCAAATGAAATAGGTATTTTTTATGTTTGGAATTTAAAAATTATTTAAGTTACTGTACTCCCTAGTCTTTTATTTTATGATTACTATTATTGTTTTTCTCTAGTCCTAAACCACAAGCAAAATAAAGCAGAATATTACCTAGAATGCAAGACTTTCCTAAGCACAGAAATAGATAGTTCATGATGCCATATATTAATCAATCAATCATTGCTTGTTCAATTACACAATTGGGAATGAAACTTTATTTATACAGAGTGAGCATTGCCTATATATAAATTATATTATATAGGCAATGAATAGAAGTAAGCATGGAACTTCTTGACTCCTGAGATAACCACAAAGTCTTTCTTGTCAATATTTGTATTGACTTTCACTGAATGAAACACTATTCTCAATGCTCATTCACATTAGGAGGTTAAGTATATCTCTAACCTTGAGGAAGGTTTATCAACAGTAAAAATTAATAAAAATATTTCTTTCCTCTTAGAATATTTTAATTTCATTCAATAGAAAGAGAAGGACAGGTCCTTATTGGAAGGATGCTATGTAGTTTTGTGATTAAAAGAAAAGCTGAACAAATAAAAGTGAAAATTAAAGGGAATTAGACTAACGGGCTTGGGAATTCCAGAAAGAACTCAAGGAGACTGTCTTTTATACTCTGATAATGTAATAAATTTGAACATCTGTGACTTCATTACCGATTCAGATTGTTAGGAAAGAAAATTTGATTGACTTCTCTTGTAACTGAGCCTGGAAGAAGAAAAGACTGAATTAAACAGTCCCAGGGCTACTACCCAATTTGGGAAAGGCTGAACAAGCAAGAGAAACAGATGCCAAGTTCTATTTTCATCTTAAATTGATAACAGGAGCTCAGAAGTCAATAACTTCTTAAATGTCCAGAAAACAATCTTCATAGTGGCAAGTCCATGCTGTGAAATGTTTTTTAACTCCTAAAAGTAGGGATTCTTATGAAAGATTTCTATCCAGCAAGTCAAATAAGCATATGATTGTAGTCTTACCTCAGGGGAAACTTGGGTGAGCCTATTTGAATAGATTTTAACACATTTTCCCATTCCTCCACTGGGACAATGCTTATGGTTGTTTAAATGGTTTGCAATTCTTTTTATTTGCCATATCATTGGGGGGATACCAACTTATTTCCATGTGTGGATGTCTCAGTGGCTTCATTTAGTTTTATTCTGTGACCTATAAGCATACTTCCAAAGTTATGTGCTACTCCAGAAAGTTACACAATATAATCTCCACCGAGCACGCACACAAGAAAAGAAATCGGTGAACAGATATTTGGCAAATGCTTATGATGAGGTAGGATATATAAAAATCAAATTAAAAAATAGAAAAACAGAACATAAAATTAGAGATATTTGATTTTGCCAATAGTGATTAATATGGATAATGTGCTTTTTACTCTGAAATGTACTATTTTCCCTCTTGGATTATAAGATGTCAAGCTTCATTCTTGATTAAGAGAATAAAATGTTTGAACTACATTTTTTAAACAGGATATAAGCATTGACATGACAAAAATATAAGGCATGAACATAAAATAAGTAAGTAAGTAAATAAATAAATAAATAAATAAATAAATAAACTTGGATTATAGAGCCTCCCTATATCCTTTCCTTGTAGACACTTCCACAACCTCTATCATAATCCCTGCTATTAATTTCTTTACATCTATTTTTCTGTGAGTGTTCTAAGCAGAACCATGAATTGTGATTTTTACAACTGCTCAGACATGAGTCAAAAGTCAAATCCAAGCGTCTCCCAGAGTGCTCTGAAGGGAGGCTTCTGCCTGACCTTAATTGTTGGCACCCTCCAGGGTAAGTGAAGCAAAAAAAAAAAAAAAAAAAAAAAAAAAAAAAAACAAATTTCATCCTCCAAGAATACTTCAAAGGAAGTTTTTTTTTGCACCTGAGTAAAGTTGAAGTGTAGGATGAAAGTACATGACTCAGATTCAAGATCACAAATAAGACCTGGTGGTTAAAGCTAGCATAAACCTACTTGGGCCCAAAAACCTCAAAAATGTGACTGGCTTAAATGACCACAATGGGTAGTATCATAGGGAATAACAAGAAACTTCTCTAAAGAAATCAATTCCTAACCTATATTTGAGACAATCATCATGGTGATTTTCTAAGGAAAATCTCCAAAAAATATCATCTTATGTGGAGAGAGCAGAACTCAAATTAAAGTGTGGTTTGCTGGCTCAGTGAAAGAGCTTCATGTAGCCAAGGATGTTCTTGAACTCTTGATTTTGTGTCTCAGCTTCCTAAATTATAAGATTATAAACTTTTGATTAAACACCTTACTAGAGTTTTAGATGCTGAAATGAACATGGTTTTAATTATGAAAAAAAAAAGATTTTACTATCTATAGTATCTATTACTATACCACTGGGCACAGGTTTGAGAAGAAAATTTTTTTTCCACTTCTAGGTAACTCTCTCTTCTCTGTCTTTATGCTTGAGGATATAAACTCTTAGCTTTATGCTCTGGTTGTCATGTCTGTCTTTTTTTTTTTTTTTCATGCTTCCTTCCATAACGACTCTTACCCCTTTGGGCTTGTAAGCCCAAATAGACTTTTTCTTCAATAATTTGCCTTGGTTAAAATATTTTATCATAGCCACATGAAAGTAACTAATAACACACCTAACTCTTGAAGGGTGACACAGGGAGGGGGAGGGTCACGTAGGGAAAACACCACACTGAAATAAAACTTCAAAGGTTACATTAGAAAACTAAGTCCAAGAAATAAATGAGTATCCAGAAATAAAAGGAACTTATGCAAGAGTGTATTGAGTTATAGGACTGTGAAGATTGGTTAATGAAAGGAAATTAGTAGAAAAGGCATAGAATATGACAACACATCTCTGTTGTCTGTAGCTTTTTCTGTGAGATGAGGATAGGAAAAGCAGGAGTGAAGAGGACTCATATGTGAACTTCTGAACTCATTTTTAGACTAATTGGTGTATAAACACACTTTTACCTGCATTGTACACATCATTGCAGGAGAACTCCTGGAGGTGGTGCACTTGCCAGTTTTAGAACTCTGTGAAGATAACTTATCAGTGAAACTTTTAAATTTAATTAGGTTCTAAGATTATTATAACATGAAGGCTGTTTTATATGCTTATTTTGAAGTAAGCAGACAGAGATGAGATTCTACATAGTATGCAGAGTATGAGGAATTAGAATTCCTTTTGGGCTAAGAAAAGAAATATCCTGGGCCTCTTTCTGCTAATTATTTTCACAAGAATCTAGTACTGCAATTCAGGACTTGGAAAGGAAGACAGACTCAAAACAGTGACCCCAGAATTTAAAGTTTTGTTCTAAATTGGCCTTGAAAAAGTTGATTCCATTTGTCTAGGAGACTGATCTTTAGTAGGCTAAAGATAAGGTTGAGTTTCCCAAGAGGAGACAGGTTACTGCTGGGAAAGAGAGCAAGCTATACCGGTCTTTTGGGTGCTAAGTTTGATAATTGTGGGCTTAAAAACCCTATAATTTGGAAAAGTAATTGTGATAATGATGCTTGCATTTCCTCTAATCATTTTTCTTTTGTTCCTATTTAGCATATCATAAACTTTAAGAAATCACAGAGTAGCTCAGTGATACAAAGGAGAACCAAAGAAGATCTCATGCATGTTCTTTCATCAAAACTGGTCAGCATAACTGAGGGAATAAGGTATACAACTTAAGAACATTACCACAAGAAAGCAGAACTTGAAAGTCTCAAATCAAGACCTCTTCAAAAAATGACTATCACATTATAAAGTCAGGCATGGTAGTACAGGGCTATACTGCCAGCATTCAAAAAACTGAGACAAAGGACTCAAGAATTTGAGTCCATCCTGTGATCTATAATGAGACCCTATCTATAAACAAACAAATAAAATAAAATAAGATACTTATGGCTTGTTCCCCACTACCCTGACTCAAATGACATATGTAAGGCTGATGGGTAGCTGTTTGACAATTACAAGTTACTTCATTGTTAGCAATACTTCTTTATTCTGAGAAGCATATATCTTACCTTTTGCCTCTGAGAGATCAATAATAATGGATATACCTTAGAATATAAAAGTTCAAGATCTGTTTGTTGAGTAAAGTTGCATAAATGTGTAAGGTGGCAGAAAGGAATGAATTCAGCTAAGTTTGGATTGTTCAATGTGGGTACTGGCATTTGTGGCAATGAGTTACTTGAGGTGTATTATAACCAAGAGTAAATTTGGTAATTATGGTTCAATTAACTTAGCTGTGAAAATAAGTACTCTTCTTTATTGAGTATCTACTTCTTTCTGGGAAATGTCATCAGTGCTTTCAACATATGAATTTCAGTGAAAACATGACTGCACATTTAGTTCGATGACATACAGAACACCTAATATAGTGACTATATTCAATAGTTGATTTAAGATTCAGGTAAAGGGCTCTGAGTACTGAGTACAAATGATAGTTGAAACTATGAGAGCTGATATAGTTAAAAAATGTATGTTGCAAATAAAAGAAACAACTTGCCAAGAGTAACTAATACAGTACATCCCAAACTTAGAGAAATCCAGTTGGTCAAATCTAGTTGAAAATTCTGTTTCTTGTAAACATCTCAAGATATTGTCCTTCAAAACTAGCTTCTACATTTCAGTTGTAACAAAATTATCTTTCTTGATTCAAGTTCTGATCAATGTTTACTTGGACAGGGATTAAAACTATAGGCTTTAAGAAGGTTGTTTAAGTCTATGCTACGATAATCAGTTCTTGTGAATTTGGTCTAGGTGACTAAGAAGTTATGTGTCACCTTCCCTGTCTATGCTTTTATAACAAGCACACTAGTCATATAATGTTAGCAAACTAGGACTTTCATGAAAATGTTGGTTTAGATTTCTGGGTAATTCCTTGTGAAATGATACAAAGCCACTTGACTCCAGATGTTTCTCTTTGATGAACTTGAAGGTGGTCATAATAAGGACAGCAGATAAAATCTGAACGGAATTAAGACTGAGGTAGCACGCCAAAATGGGAAAGTTTTTATGTAAGTGAAAATCTCATAGAAAAAGTGTGTAGGGCACAGAGGAGATAGGGGGAGTAAACAGATGTAAACAAGCCTTACCCACAGAGAGCATCCAACCACTGAGTGGTGCCAGGTTTAGGTTTTTATATGGACCCTGATGAATGGGATAGACATCCTGTAGAAGAAATAATAATAATTTTTTTAAATGATAACATCAGAAACTACTTATTTTTCCTCTCGCTAACCATTACCCCCCCACACACACACACATACACATACACACAACTTATGATTACAGAAACACCCATGAGGCATGCCAAAATATGTAGAAATTTCAGAGGAAGAAATCTTATTAATTCCCTCAGTCCTTAGGAGGCAGACTTATAGACTTTGCAAATCTCAAAAAACAAAACTTCCCTCTTAGTTGTCTGTGTATGCATTCATATGTACTCCTTAGACAAATGCAAAATGTTATTGCCTCTGAGAATTAAACTTATTCATTCTATTAGCTAATGTCCTGGTTTGTATTTATTTTCAACTTGACACAGTCTGCAGTCATCTGAGAACCTGGAAACCTCAATTGAAAATTGCCTCTTTCAGATTAACCTGTGGCCATGATTGTGAGAAATTGAATGACCAATGATGACTGGTGTGGATAAATGATGTTTAATGTGAGACGGTTGAAACCACTGTGGGAGGAAACATTTCCTATACTGTGAAAAAAAAAAAAAAAAACTAGCAGAGAGAAAATCAGCAAGCAATATTCTCCATAGTTTTGGTTTCAGGTCCTGTATGAATTCCTGCCTTGACTTTCATCAGTGATGCACTGTGTTCTAGAAATACAGACGACAAAGGAGAAAGAGAAGAAGCAGGAACAAGAGGAAAAGGAGAAAAAAGAGGAAGAAAGAAAGGATGGAAGAAAAAGTTGCATTTGATATTGCTGTTCAGCTCAAAAAGAGAAAGCAAAGACGTACAACTGGATTCAGACAAAACATTACTTCAGTACAGTTGGCCAACTGTTTTAGTCATTGTTCTTATTGGCATTGTTTTTCAAAGTTTCTTAAAGTAAAACACTTTTCAACAGTGAATAAATAAAAGGTAAAACTTATTTTTTAAAATATGAAAAAATAGGAATATTTTATTTACATTAAAAATTATACTTTACCTTTAAACAATAATTGAGCTTTGGTATAGGGCAGAAAATTTTATTTTATAATTTTATGTATAATTTTTTTATAATATGTATAAAGCACCATTTCCTAGCTATCAAAAATTTGTTGACCTCCTATTATAGATTTAAGTCTTAAGGATTTACACCTAAAAATGTTAGCCTTTTCTTGTATATAATAATATATAGTAGGTTATATATTTTATTTGGTAAAGTTACAGAGGTTCAAAATAAACTCAGTGATGAAGGCCATCTTCAAATGTGCTATCTAGGAAATATTCAATGTTGAGGTAGTAAAACAGATCAACGATAGCTCACCAAGATGATTACTAATGGCATTAATGGTTTTGTTATTCCATTTGAGAGATTGGACAAAGACAGAGCTAGGAAGAAAGGGCTATTAACATGCTGTAAGTTCAATTCTCTTGTTTTTAGCTGTTGTGTATAGAATGAAATAACTTGCTATATCATTTGGTGGGTGTGTATGCATTTGTGTGTTTGAGCACATACTTGATCTACAGGGGTAAGGAAATCTGAATCCGATGTCTTTGCCACCTTACTTTGCATGTGAGATTGTTGCTTCTAAATGAACTGGCATCTATTTAGTACATTGATCATGAAAACAGATTGATTCAAATAATGCTGCCTATGTCCAGCAGAGTGCCATTTGTAATAGAGATTCTCTTTGGCTCCAAGGCAGAATTTGTTATCAGTTACTTACCTTTCTGGACAAGTGACTGCTTTTTGTTTTGAGTATTTTATTGAACCAAATTCTTAGTCTATTATCCAAATGACAGTGTTCTAAAGTCTGAGATATTTTTTATCTGATTACTGACATCTTAAAATAGTTAACTAAAAGGTCTAAATAAGGACCAAGATAGGCAGATTTATACAGTCTGCAGAACTCGAGAGAGGTAACCTGATTCCTGAATATAATTAACTAAAATGCCTAAATATGAAGGATAAGGGCTATACATGGTTTTGTTTGTTTGTTTGTAATCTACAGAATTTGAGAAAAGTAACCTGATTTCATACAATCATGATTATCTTTGACTAAAACAATGTACCTACCTTTTATACTATTTGTAGTTCCTTCTATTTCAATGTATTACCTCTTAGAATACAAATTCATTTGGATGTATTCCCATATATTACTTAAGAAATCCAAAACCACTTCTTAACAGCGAGATTTTTGAAAATCTTAATGTGTATGACTGTTATGTCTAAATGTACATACATGTACTACATACATGCCTGGTGCCTGAAGAGGTCAAAAGGTGTCAGCCTGATTCCCTGACATTGATGGATGGCTGTAATTTACCTTGTGGGTTCTGGGAATCAGACCCAGGTCCACTAGGAGAGGAACATGTGCTCTTAACAGCCAGGCCACCTCCTCATCTTCCATCATAGTAGTTTTCAATAGATATCAACTATGTCCATGGATTCCTAAGGTTTAGAGATTATAGTGTATGCTGAAAAAAGGTGAGGAATTGGTTGGAGCCAATATTTAGGATGGTAGAGAAAGATTAGGGCAGACCTATCTTCATTTATTTCTTGCAAGTCTGTAGGTGAAATGTATTATTCTAGTTGCTCAGATACAAAAATGTCTTTATAAAGAGAAGTATAATGCCAAGATCAGTTTTCCCAGGCAGCACTAACAAAATAATTCAGCTTAATGACTTCAAAACAAAAACAATTTATTTTTTCTCACTCAGTTATGGAGGATAGAAAACTGAAACGAAGGTATAGTGAAACCATGCTCTCTGCAAATACTAGGAGCAGATTCCTCCTTCCCCAGACATCCACAATTCCAGGCCTTCCTTGGTTTGCTCCAGTGGAGATGCAGTCAGTGTCTGTTTTCATGAGACCCTCTACCTTCACCTATGCTGCTTTATTCTAAAGAACCCCTAGCCACAACACCTGGGTGAATTAATCTTGAAATTCATTACTAACTGCAATTTCAGTCACCCAGTCTTCAAACATGCTCACATTCTGAGGTTTTGAGTAGGGATACACTTTGAGGGGGGTATTTTATTTTGATATCTCTATCAAGATAATAATATAAAAATTAAAAGTGTTTCAGTGTAAGTTTATCCTAGGAAAAGTAATCAAGACACATCAAAGAAAGGTTTTCCATGCAGAGAATATTTTGAAAGATTGAAAACAAAGGAAAAAACAATGATGGACTTTATTAGAGGGTTACAAAGAAGGGAAATGATGGAATAAAATGTCAGTCTATAGAAAAAGAAGAGACCCATTCACAAAGCTCTGAGGATTTTTGTTTTCACCTGATAAACTCATATTATTTGCAAGGCTTCTCAGATACATCATAGTTCTGTTTATATTATGTCCAAAATATCTCACTTAGGCTCTATGAAAAATGGAAAGGAAGGAGTTTATAATGGAAACTTTGGGAGTTATGCTATGATACCTCATAGTTCATCTCTACCTAGCATAGAATCACTCCTCAAAGTGTTGCTCATAAGCATGACCAACAGTTATCTCTGAAATTTCTGGCCCAGACTTTTGAGCCTAGCTCAGAGGTTTGGACCCACTCTCAGCCCCTCTATCGCTAAGGCCCAAATAATCACAGAGAAACTTATATTGATTTTATGCTGATCAGCCTTTGGCTCTGGCATATTGCTAGCTAGCTCTTGCTCTTAAACTAACCCATGATTCTTATCTTGTTTAGCCATGGGGCTTGGTACCGTTGCTTAGAGCAGCATTTCAACTTATTTTCTCTGCATCTGTTGGCACCTCATTGTGGTATGTCCATGGTATTTCTCTGGCTCTTTTTGTTCCCAGAGTTTTCTTAGTCTGGTAGTATAGTGAGATTATGTGCTACATTTTAAATAATTGTCCCATTTATTGGTTAAAAGCTGATTGGGTGAAGGCAGACAGGAAGTGTGGGTGTAACTACCAGACTGGGGAAATCTCAGAGCAGAGCAGACAGATACCACAGAGTTATCAGAGCTTCCAGGACACGCAGAAGAAAAAAGTTGAAATACTGCTCTGAGAAAAGGTACCAAGCCACATGGCTGAACAAGAGTTCAGATGAATGAGTTAGCAAGTTATATGCCTGGGCCCTAGGTCAATCAGGGTAAAAATAATGTAAGACTGCATGTGATTATTTGGGCCTAAGCAACAGTGGGACTATGTATTTCCGTGTGGCTGAGAGTGGGTCCTAACCTCTGGTCCAGCCCAGAAAGTTTGGGCCAGAAACCAATTACAATGTAGTAGCTCCACCCACACTTCTTTAATAAACCAATCAGCTTTTTATTAAACCAGTAGGAGGGACAAATATTTGCACTGTACCAACATGATCCCACTACAAATCTTTGCTTGGGCAGATAGCTTAAACTAGGCCAACATTATAGTCTCCTGTGCTCTTATTCTTGCTATAAGTAGCAAAAAGCTAAAACATGTCTTCTGTTTTCTTAAAGCAACAGTGGTACCACTTTTTTTTTCTTTTCTTTTAGATTTAAAAGCATTTAATGGCATAGTTCTTTTCTTTTCTTGAGTTCATTTTCCATTTCTGGTCATTTTAAGCCATATAATTTAATTCATCCTAAAATCTATCTTGAGTGCTTTCCAGAATCTAATGTCTTTACTTAAGGAAGTTAGCCACAGGGCTAAGAAGATAGTTTGGTGATTTAGAGAATACACTGCACATGCAGAGAACCTATATTTGGTTCACAGCACATACGTTGGATGGTTTTCAACTGTCTACTGTGACTCTAGCTCTAGCAAGCCCAAACTCTTTCTTCTGACTTATAGAAATAGTGAAGAGAATGCTTGAACTTGACTTCTGTACTCAGATTGGTAACTACTACCCTAAATGTCATCAAAGAACCTACATCCAGTGACTAATGGAAGCAGATGCAGAGACCCACAGTCAAGCACTTGGCCAAGCTCCTGGAGTTCAGTTGAAGAGATATAAAAGGGAGCCTACATGGGACTCCACTAGGCACTTTGAATGTGAGTGATAATTGGGTGGCTTGATCTGGCTGTATATTCCCTGCAATGGGACCAGGACTTATCCAGGTTACACTAACTGGCTTTTTAGATCTCATTCCCTATGGAGGGATGCCTTACTCGTCTTTGATACAGAAGAGAGAGGCTTGGTCCTGTCTTCAAATTGGTATGTCAGCCTGTGTTGACTACTGTGTTGACTGGATGGGGTTCAGATAGGGGTAGTGGGAGAATGAGAAGGAGGGAAAACAGTGATTGGTATGTAAAATGAAAAATTATATTTTTATATAACACATATATTTATATATAGTAAAAAAGTTCATTATTTATCTTGACACCAGATGAAACTCTCTCATTTAGACTCTAGTTGTTGGTGACATAAACTAAAGTGAGTGGCTAAAGAGAAACATGCATGGACTTGGGCAGTACTTAGGGACAGCAATGTATTGGCTAATCAGTAGACATCAGTAGGTAGAACATGATGCCAAGGATAATGTTAAAGTGTGTCACTCGTACCTTAGGTGAAAGCAGAGTCATTAGCCAGATAAGATCAGGAAAAGGACAGAAGACTTGTGTTCTCAGATTCAGACAGATGTTTTCTAGATCCCTGAAAGGCATCCTATTCAAGGTAACCAATAAGATGAATTTAGGAGGGAAGTTCACGTATTGAAAAATAGGCCATGGATATGAGTGTGATTGACTCACAGGAGCTCATACAGATTAGTTTGGTAGCATAGTAACCACAACAGCACAACCCTACCCAGTAGGCTAACCTGTCACTTTCATGTATTTATAGGTCTATGGTCTTATATACTGAATTTTTAATCCCTCATTTTGATCCAGTCATTTTTTATGGCAACTTTATAAAAAAAATTCACAATATTTCATGGAAAATCATATCCACAGAATATCCACTATAAATAGAGATTGCAAATCATTGTCTCTGTTCTGGCCAAGACAAGTTTCCTCTAAGAATGTCTGTCTTTCCTATAGAAAACTTGGACATGCTTTTCTTCTATTTATATGAACTCTTTATTAAATTTGAAGTTTAAAAGTTCGTATGCTACTTCACTAATTTATTTCTAAATAGGACCTGTTAAAGAATGAAACATTCAATGGGAATCTGCAGGTTTATTGATTTTCCTGCTAGTGTGACAGTGTTTCCAAGTTGAAATGAAACCAAGGAAACATACAATATGATTCAAATTTTCTAAGACTGTAATTGCAATTACATAAAATAAAGAGAGGCTGAAAAGAGACACCAAACACAAATGTGATTAGTGCATCATTTCTCTCTTTTGTAAATAATTTTTCATGCACAATTATACTTACACCTGCATGTACTAAATTTATTTTTCTATGTTGAAGGACGTAGAACAATTCATACGATGATTTAAGAAAGATGCTGCTATTGCATGCTCTAAAGAGCTGGATCTATCCAGTTCAGAGCAGCAGAGAAGAGCAAAGGACAGAGTGACAAGTTTGTTTTTTTTTTTTCTCTAGTTTTTAGTTGTGTAGATTATCATTATTATTATTTTTGCTAGTGTTAAAAATAAAATTTCATGCATCAAAAAATACAGTTTGTCTTCATGCAAAGCCAGCTTTAATTTTTTTGCTATTTCTGCCTGGGCTTATGTTGGTGATTATAACTTAGCACATAAGTCATTTTCTTTGACTTCAAAGAGCATAATAAGCACTAAATAATTATTCTTCACGATGCTTCTACAAGGTAGGTATTTTTATTTCCATCCCATTTTATAGACCTGAAAACTGAGGGATGGTAGCCAAAACAGGTTATCCTATGATCCCAAAAGATTAAAAAAATATATAATAACAACCTTTTACATCTCAACCATCTTTTCTCCTTATACTTTTGTTCTTTCTAAGGACTTTAAGATATAAGAAAGAGATTAGGAAAAAAATTAACTCTGTGATGTTTTCAAAGGAAAGAAAGAATTTCACACCTCTTAAACTGCCATTCAGCTGCAGGTAAAGAATTTAACAGGTTGAGGAGTGCTAATTAGAGCCCATTATAACTTGATTGGTCTGCATTGGCAGCAGTACTGCCTGAGTCCTTGTGAGAGGGAGATTTCCCTGCCCTGTATGGTTTTGATTTGGGTAACTTGTGTTCCTGACTATGGAAGCAGTGATAATTCAAGGCAGCAATCAGAACTGAGCTGTGCCAATCAATATTTAAAATGGAATTTTACCTTTGCATGCTTGGGGAATAATAAACGCAAGTCCTGTTCAATACTTTAAATGGCCCTGGTGTTATCACCTTCAATTGCATGAAGAAACAGAAAATTGAGGTTCATTATCTGCCTTAACTTCTTAATTAACAATGTTCAAAGAATATCTAAGAGACATAGAATCTGTATTTGGCCTTTGTGGCATTTGGTGTTTACTATTACAGAGGAAATCAAGTATGTGTATTTACATGGTAAATTCTTTGCACTCAAGTGGCAAAATTAGCCTTTCTGAATGAGTACATATTTGGTCCAAAAGTGTTTTCTTTTTGCTACATTTGATTATTTTCTTGATGACCTAAGGGGATTTCTTGTGTCTCCGATAATTAAGTTTAATGATGTTCTGTACATCTAGTTACTCACATGTCCTCTGGAACCACGTTTCTATTTGCTGATTGCTTAGAAAGCTTCTGTGTGGAAAGGCATTCCCACTTACCCTCTCCAGGCCAAGACTAATGCTCTCATTCCTAACACCTCACTTCTTTGTCTTCAGAATGGATATTTGAACAAATATTAAGAATGAACATTACAAAATCTTAAGAGACTTTCCATTCTTATCTTTTTAGTATTTCTTTTATGTTTTGAGATTATAGGATAACATCATTTCCTGTTCCTTTTCCTCTCTCCAAGCCCTTCTATATCCATATCCTTGCTCTCTTCCAAAACCATGGCTGCTTTATCTCCCTAATTGTTAATACACATATATAAGTATTTACATATATATTCCTAAAATCTTAACTACAGCCTGCGCAATCTGTATAATATTTGTAGTGATCTGTATAATGTTTTCAGGGCTGGCCATGTGGTATTGGAAAAGCAATTGTTCTGTTCTTCCCTGAGGAAGACATTTTTAAAAACTTACTCTCTTAGCTATTTGAGAAAGCATCTTTAAGGGGAATTAATATTGCTGAGAGACCACCAGCATCACCTTCCCTGGAAATATTTTCAACTTGCATAAATGAAACTTTGCTAATGACTTCTCCATCACTCTCCTTCCAAACCCAGAATCCACTCTCTGGAGCAGTGGTTCTCAACCTTCCTACTTCTGCAACACTTCAACACTGTTCCTTATGTTGCACTGATCCCCAATCATAAAATTATCTTGTTGCTGCTATGTAACTATGACTTTGCTACTATTGTGCATTGAAATGAAATTATCCGATATGCAGAATATTTGCCATGTGACTCCCACACACAATGAAGCAGTCAGTCGCAACTTCCAGGTTGAGAAACACTACTCTAGAAAGTCTACAGTTAAGTGAAAACATACAGTATTTGCCTTTGACTGAATGTCTTCTTAGTATTACATCGGCAATTTATAAATATGTGGTGTATAGTAAAAATTTTCTTCCCTTTTAAGACTGGTAATATTGCCCCATAGGTATATATCTCACTTGGCTTGAACTTTTTTTTTTGTTAGTAGATGGTTAGGTGATGCTTGCTGTTGTAAATAATATTAATATCAATAGGGACAAAAATATCTCTAGACTTTGCTTTTACTTTTTGTAATTGAAATAAATATAAAAATAAAATTCAGAACAGGAAACCTCAAAATGTGTTCTCTGAGCATTTGCGAAACAGTAGTTACAGAAAGTGACACAATGACTCCCTCCGTTCTGTCTGTAAGCAGATAAAATAATCCTCTGACCTTCCTGCAATGTGTATCTTACAACTATCATTCCAGAAGCTTCCTGCTTTCACCCAGGAGGAAGAAACAAAATCAGAAGCAGAAATGAGTAGGAAAAACAAACCTTTACCTGTTTCATTCTAGATCATTGCAACTGGATCATGTACTCTTTGCAATCTATGTCTAGATAACTATACTTTCTTAATAAATTAAGAAATAAAACCTTAAATTAAATTAAAAAATTCACATTTTTCTGTACTTTTAGGTGTTCGTTTTGAGTACCCTTTTCATTTGAAACTTACATTAAATATATATGGGTGCTTTTGTAAATGTGTAATAACTTTTGTTAAAGATGCTTCAACTTATGTCAGATGGAGAGATGAAATTATTGGGGTGTTTGGCAATTATAATCTTTGAAGTTCTATAATATTATTTTCCACTGACCGTAGTTCATCTCATATTCCATACTACAGTGTATAAAGGTTCCATTTTTTACATCTTCAGTAGTTACTAATTTTGATAGTAGCCTTCCTAACAGATATGATTGTATCTCATTAGAGTTTCAATTTGAAAATATTTATTTGTAAAGTTGAGCTCAGAGCTGGAGAGATGGCTCATAGGTTAAGAGCACTGGCTTCTCATCCAGAGGGTTTTCCAGAGGACCCACGTTCAATTCCCAGCACCCACATGGCAGTTCACAACTGTCTGTAACTCTAGTTTCAAGGGTATCTGACCTCCCTGCAAAACACCAATGCACATAAATAAAAATAAATAAATTTAATAATTTAAAAAAAGTTGAGCTCTTTAAAGATATTTTTCCTTTTTAAATTTTTATTGAAAAATTCTTATAGATGAATCCTGACCATAGTTTCTGCTTTCATCTTCCTTCAGCACCCGCCACACAACCTCCCCATTTCCTCTTCAGAAAAGAGCAAGCTTCCTCCATGTCTTACTGAATCTTGTTTTGTTCTATTACAATCTTATTGATTATTCACCTATTGTCATTAAATGTTTATTCAAATGTTTTGCCTAACTTTGAAATGTGGTTTTGTTTTTTGAGATTTAGAAATTACATACTTAAATATTAATTTTTTTCAGATATATGGTTGACTGCCATTTTTTCTCTCCAATTGATTATCTCTTTACTCTGTTGATAGTATTTGGAATTGCATAAATCAATTTCTTAACTTTTCCATAGTATCCAATTTGCTTATTTTTCCTCTTATATTCTGATCACCTTGGTATCATGCTCAAGGACTAGTTCTCAAATCCAGTGTTATAGGCCTTTTGCCTTATGATTTCTTCTAAGACCTTTATAGTTCTATGAATTACATGTAAATCTTGAATCCATTTGGAGTCTGATTTTTTTTTTCTTTTTTCTTTCTTTTTTTTTTTTTTTTTTTTTTTTTTTTTTTTTTTTTTTTTTTTTTTTTTTTTTTTTTTTTTTTTTTTTTTTTTTTTTTTTTTTTTTTTTTGCATTGTAAGGTCACACATCTCTTTAAAACAAGTAGATATCCAGTTCCCTCAGAGCAACTTATTAAGATAAAATTTTCTTTAGTCCATTGAATGGTAGGTAATAGCATCCTTGTTGAAAACTCTGTGACCACGGAAACTAAGGGTAACTTCTTCATTGTGTTTTATTTCATTAGTCTACCTAGCAGCCTCCACAACAATGCTTCCATGTGTTGTTGCTGTGACTCTGCAAATGCTTGCTTATGTTCTATGGACTCTTAAAACTATTTATGAGTTGTATCTTTCTTCTCTCTATGTCTTTGGAAAGCACTATCAAGATTTTGATAGCAATTGCATTATTTTGCTTGACTCATTAGGGTAATTCACTTACCCTGCAAACCACTCTTAACATTATTAAGTATTCTATTTTATGAAGGTAGGATTCCTTTTTTATTACAATGCTTTTATTTTTCTTTCTAAATAATCTGTAATTTTTAATTGTGCAAGTCTTTCTGTCCTTGGTTAACTTAATTTTCTAATATTTTATTCTCATTGATATGTTAAACACTGAACTGTTCTAATTTTTTTCTGATTCTCCCATTTTACTGTATAGAAATTTATCTTGCTCCTTTCTGTGTTAGTTCTAGGAGTCTTTGCTCTCCATACAGCTTTTCAGTGTTTTCTATAGCTCACTAGCATCATATGCAAAAGGCCGTAATTTTACTTTCCCTTTTTGGGTTAGATGCTTTTTATTTCTTTTATTTTTTAAGTTTATAATGTCTTTAAATGAGTATATCTTTATTCTTATTTATTCTTTTTGTCTATCACACCGTGCATCTCCCTTCCATTCATTTATCTTTTCCTTTGTATCTACTTTCTCCCATTGCAAGCTCCCTCGCAAAATAAAATTGAGAAAATTGAGAAGGAGAAAAATCAGATTTATCATGGCAGTTGAGGTGCGACGGAGTGAGTCTCACAGTAAACCCTTTTAGCTACATAGCTTTACTTCTGTTTATTGCACAGCATCATTGGTCGGGTTTAGGGCCTCTGGTTTCTGTTATACTATTGATGTTGGGCCCTCATTGGAACTTCTTTTGGTTATCCTGTTCCGCTGTTTTGTGGAAATCCTGAGGCTTTGGGTCTTCAGGACCCATCTGTTCACATCCTCCAGCAAATCACAGATGGGTTTGATGTTGGGTGGATCAACACAGTTCTGATTCTGGGCCTCTGTGGTTGCAGGGATGGTCTGTATGTCAGCTTTCCATTGTCCTCACCACCATAGTGAGTTTTCCTGAATTGTCCTGGCAAGTTCATCCCTTACAGCAAGAGGCAGAACCAGTTCTCCTGCTTTCATAGCCTCAGGATCAGATCCCCCACATTGACAGCACATTAAGGGGCTCCTCTAGTGCATTGCCAAGCCAATGCTGCCACATGACATGAATAATGGGGACAGTTCTTCCCTGCTAATAACTTAAGCACTGGCTCACCCACACAATCCCCCAATATGGTTGGATCTATTGTACTGCCCAGAGGAGGTGCAGGGGCTGCTTTTACTGAGTGTTGCAGCTGGTGGGGAACAGGGGCAGCTCTGCCATCCTTATGACCTCAGGGCAAGCTCTCCCACCTGCCTCAGGCATTGATCAGTGCGGGATGAGAGGCTTTTTATTTCTTTTTCCATTGCTCTGGTTAGAATTTCTAATACGCTATTGTTTAGAATTAGCCAAGGTGGAAAGTGGGTACCCTTACTGTGTTGCTGAATCACAGGGATTGTTTTCAATCTACTGATAAGGGATGTTACAGCATGTTTATAGGCATGGAAATCTATATTTTAGAACTGCTTCTATTGCCTGATAAAGTTTGGTGTTTCAGATATAAATTTTCATATGTCTCTATGTCAGTCTTGCTTTGTCTTAAAATTTCCATTTTGATCCCTGGCTGTGTGAGAGCATATTGTTTACTTATTGCCATGGTGACACATGCCTGTAATTCAGCACACAGGAGAATATGCAAGAGGATTGCAGTTTTTAAGACAGCCTGGCCCACATGAGTTTGAGGTCATCCTGGAATTGGTAACAAAATTCTGTAAAAACAAATACAAAAACAACTTAAAAGATTGCTATTTAATGTTCACAAGCTCATGAAATTTTCCACTTTCCTAATGCTAATTTTCTATTTTATCCCAATATGATATGTTACATTATAGATCTGTATTTTAAATTTTATTGAGACCCAATTTGTTATTCTACTTGTGGTCTTTCCTGGAAAAACCTGAAGTAAACATTTATTTGAATGCTATTAAATAAGACCTTTCATTGTAAAGTGCTTATTTGCTTCCTGGCTATTTTATCTATTTTGCAAGTATTGAAACTTCCAATTTTGATTGTAGACCTCTATTTATGTTTCCATTTGGGTCAATTTTGCCTTATCTACTTAAATACTATTAATTATTCTATGTTCCTATTGTACTAGAATATCATTTATTATACAATGTCTAGCAGCTTTTAACTTATTATTTAAATGTTATTTGGATTAATAGTATGTTTTTCCATGTGTGATTTCCTTGCATGGAATTTCCTTCCTATGCTTCTTTGTTCAACAAAATCAGTCAGTGTAGAAATAGAATATCTAGACAAAACTTTTAAATCCATCCTATTAACTTTTAAAAGAGGACTTTAATTCATTTATATTTGAAATAATTAGTAATAAGGAGTGAATTCTATTACTTTCTATTTGTTTTTCATGTTATAAAGCTGTTTACCCTTAATCTCTTACATTACATTCTTTTTTATTTGTAAATAAAAAAAGTTATTATTTTCTTTTATCTATTTCTTACTTATATTCTTTGTGGATATCATGAAACCTAAATTTAACAATAAGTGTATACCACTCTAATTAGAATTTTCAAAATTTAGCAGCAATAACACAATAATTTTATTCCTTTAACAGATCCAAGACACCTTCATAAAATTACATTTACATATATTATGTCCAACACACATTAATCTGTTAAATTTATAGATAATACAAAGGTGATTTACATGACATTATTAGTGCTTATAATTGACATGTGCTTGCATATACTGAAACATTTGTTTTTTTGCTAACCCCTAAATTACCATAGAGTGTACTTTTTTCATCAGCAGAACTACCTTTAGTATTTTCTGCATGGTAGAATTCATGGTGAAGTTCTTCTGCTTTCATTTATCTGAACATATCTTAACTTTTTTTCTTTTAAAGGATGGTTTTCTAAATATAGGATTCTTCAAACACTGACATGAGTTTGTTTTCTGGTTTTGTTTTTAGCTGTTAGTCCACTGACTTCTTGTCTCCAAAATTTCTGATGAAAATTTTTTGGCAGTGTGTTCAAAGATTTCTTGTTCATGGTAAGTCACTTCTTGCTTGTTTCAAAAAGCTTTTAACAACATAATTATAATGTGCTATGGTGTAGGTCTCTTGTAATTCATCTCATTGAAGTTTGCTGAATTTTGCAACATTTACATTTAAATATTCAAATCTGGAAAGTTTTAAGTCACTTTTAAAAAATTCTCAATTGTACGCCTTTTCTTCCTTCTCCTACCCAAAATGTATGCTAGGGTTTTCCAGAGGTTTCTCAGTACCCTTGGACTCCATTTATATTTAAACAGTTTTTATTTCTGTTTCTTAGACTCAGTGGTTTCCTATTATCACATCTTCAAATGTGCAGATGTCCACTCCTCTGGTTATTTAAAGCTGTCTCCTAATCCTTGTAATGAACATTATCTTTCGGTTATAAACATTTTATTTTCATTATTTTTAACTAGTATACACACTTTTAGGCGTCAGCACGATGTTTTCCAGAAAAGTTTGCTTTCTTTTGTCACTTCTTTGTGTTCTTTATCTCCTAATGCTTCTTTCACACTTTCATGCTACAATGTTGCTACCTCCCCTCACTTCCTCAACATTACTTTCTTCCCTTTCATAGTGTAGCTGGCACAGGTCAACCCAGTGTTTTGGCAATTGCCCTGCTGATAATGTGCTTTACTGTATAGAAGCTTTTGAATTTCTTGTAATCTCATTTATTAATTCTAGGATTTAATTTAATTTAATTTCTTTCTTCCTTTCTTTTCCCCCACCCCTCTCTCACTTGATTTTCAAGACTGAGTTTTGAAAACAGTCCTGGCACTCCTGGAAATTACTCTGCAGACCAGGCTGGCTTTGGATCATTAGAAATGATCCACCTGCCTCTGCCTCCCAACTGCTTGAATTGAAGGCATGTGTCACCACCACCCAGCTGGAGATACTTAATTTTTAGTTTATAGTTAAATTAACTTTTATTTGCTTCTTTGATTTATATTTCTTAACTGGTAGTTCAAGTTTGTTTTGTAAATGATCTTTGCTGTCTCAATATCTTTCTGGAAAGTGTTCACTCATTATATTTATGGTTATATTTTAAATATCTATTCACTAAATTGGCAATCAAATTTGTTCAGGACAGTTTCTCTTGGTTCATTTTTCCTCTTGACTAGACCATACTTTGCAACATTAAATTTTCATTTTTTGTTTTTGTTTGTTTGTTTGTTTGTTTGTTTTTGTTTTTTGGGGTTTTTTTGGTAAGGGCTATTCTTTCACAAATAGCTTCCATTATCAATGTGACATACTCAACATTGTGTGACTGAGTGCCACTTAGGTCCACATTACCTCAATCTGATTAGCTTATGTTTATCTATGGGGCATTTTTCGATGGTTGATTGATATAGAAAAGTCCAGCCCACTGTACTCCTTACCATCTTATGGCAAGCTCTTTGCTACTGATTGAGTTCCTGCCCTGACTTACCCAATGACAGAATTCAGGAAATGTGAGCCAAATAAACACTTTCCTCCCTGAATTCTTTTTATCATGGTGTTTATTATAGCAACAGAAAGCAAGTAGGACATATGGCACTTGAGTTTTTCTTATAAATTAGATATTTGAATGTAATAATATGATAACTCTGGGAAATTAATTTTCTTCCTTTCCTACCAGTGGCTGCTTTAAAAGAAATTGTAGTTCGAATGTGCATCTTTAGGCTAAACAAAAAGAAAAAAGCAAAGCTTGTCCAAGCTGCAAACCACAAACACTGAACAGCTTGGGATCTGAATCCTTGGACTGGCACCTTGGATCCCACTCCCCCTAGAGGAACACCTGACCCAGTCTTAATGTTGGAGTGAGGAAAGTGGATCTGCCAGGAGTGGATGCTGAACTAAACCACATTGGGACCTTGGCACCTCCTGCCCTTGCTGGGGAGGAGATAAAGTGATGTGGAGAAGAAAGAGTGACTGGAAGGGGTGGGATGGGGAAGGGAGCTTGAACAAAGGTCTACATGGATAAAAATATGACTTCATTCATAATTTTAAAAAAGCAAAAAAAAAAAAAAAGAAATTGTAGGTTGCCATTATGATAAGCATCAATAAGAAGTACAAATACATTCTTTTCAGAGCATTTCTGATGATGTGTTCTGGGCATGCTCAGGAATTTTCTAATTTTCCTCATATGTATCATTCATTGTTTTGTAATGTATATTTCCTAAATTGAAGTAACTGGATATCCTTTAAGTTCCCTGAGCATGTCTTCAGGGCAAGGACACTTCAGCAGTTCAGAATGATGGAATCACAAAAGCAGCTGTGTGATCTGCCATTCCATGAGTAGAATAGCTGTCAATGACTAGAGTTCCAGTATTTAATACTTAGAAGACAATTTTCCCTGTCTGTAACATGGTTCCTATCATCTATGTGCAGTTGCTTGAGGAACAACATGGTTGCCCCTATTGTTTTGCGGGATGGATACAGATGAATGTCCTTTCTAATTTGGAACTAATCAAAATTAAGCCTTATTTTCTACTGAAATATTACCTTGGAAGTTTTGAGTTCCCAAAAGACTACAGAGATCTTGAATTGGCATGTCAGATAGGTTATGACAGTGTGGTAGTTATCTGGATAGAATAATGGATTTGGAGTGTCCTGATGTCATTCCAAACTCTTCACCTCAAAGTTATTCTAACTACATTCTTTTACATAGACTCATTATTTGACTTGTTTGTTGTAGTTTACTTATTCTTCTTTGATAAACGTCATCCTTAAACTAATTGTCTTCTTACTGAATATTGTGTCAATTCACTTTTTACCACTGTAAAGCCATTTAGGATAATCAATTTTCAAATTTGCCCATCAACACCATTGTCTTCAACTGAGAACAGCACATTGAAGCTGAAATACATGTCAGAGCAAAACAACTTATTTCATGTAGAGGAAGTTAAAAGGAGAGAGAAGGGATTGGTAAGAAATCTCAGCAGACACAGGCATCTAATATACAAACCAGATGATCTGAATTTGGTGTTGCATCCAACACTGGAAAAAGATAGCCAAGTCCCCCAACTTGTTTTCTGGCCTCTACTCAAATGCCATGGAGCATGTCTCCCATGATGCACCACTTCCTGAAGGTTCTATCACTTCTTAATAGAAACAAGATATAAGCCATGTCTTCAGCATATGGGTCTTTAAGGACACTATAGAGCCAAACTACCACAACAACATTCTTTACCTCTTCTATCAGAGGCTGGTTTCAGTAGGATAGGCCCTGACTTACTTTCCCTCCTATGTCTCTTCACTGTTCATGAAAGTGACTGGCATATGCTGAGAGATCAATTAATAGTTGCTGAGTGACTAAATAAGTACATTTTTTTTCTTGTTCATGCCTTTAAGAATTCTTACTTCAATCACTCTATAGTCCATTCTCTACAAACTTAATATTGTTTTGAAGTAAAATAAGCTTTGGTGGACCCAAAGCAAAGGCATCCTGACACTGAGAGAGAAAAAGGGAAGAATCTAGAAATGGTATAATTATTGTGTATACTGTCTTGTAACTGTAACAGATTTTCCAGCCACTATAATTAAATGTAATGTTTTTTGACATTTGTATTCTTCAAATGGATTGCATGACTCTTAATACCATAAACAAACCAATTAATATAGAATTCATCTTATAGTCATCTTTGTCCCAAGGTAAATTTGTTTGACTGTAAATATATACCAACACACAATAATTTTTGAATAAATAAAATTAAGGCAAAAAAATAAGTGTGAACTATGAAAGAGACATTAATAGAAAGTTTACTCTTGGCAATGCCTGCCACAATCTCCCTCATACCAAGAAGGTGAGCCACAAGAGTGAGCTTTCTGTCAACATATCTTCATAGACAACATATCTTGAAAAGACCTTGGCTTTGCACCATGTTATTATATTTCTGACTCTGCTCTACCAGTTTCCATATGTTGGAGGAGGGAGGGTATGACTCTTTTATTTTAAAGGGTTTGGTGATGAACTTATCCCAGACCAGGATTTTGTACACCAGGGAAACATTGGGTAACTCATTCATTGAAGGGAGAATGTATAAATCACTTCTGTCTAAGACAATCTACAAATACTTCATTAACTAGATTATGTGGTTTGTTAATAGAATATTGTCAGAGGTTTCATACCTTGGGTTTTTTCTGTTGCTGATACTATCCTTGATTACTTCTTTAGGTTTTATTTTTAAATCTGTTTTTAAGTGTGAGACACAGAGTATAATACAGTTTGAGTATGTCGAAGAATATCTAAAAAATTTATATATTTAAATGGAATCTGGCTTTTATCTCAATAACTTAAGTTTAAGTTATATTCAATATCAATTTTCAAATTAGTTTTAAAGCTTAAGGCATTTATTAAAATGCTTGATTTATATTACCTAAAAACAAATATGAATTTGATGAGACAATTAGAAGTAATTTTGAGCCTTGAGTCATATTTATTTTAGTCAAAAACATGCCTACAAAATAAAACAATATTATTTTTTACAGAAAATAGTACCTAGAGAAAAGCATGCATAAGTTATAACATATGAAAATTCATTATAGCAGTTGCAAAGCTTTCAACCTTGATGCCTCAGAGGGAAACTACTCAATGTGTATCTATGCATGTGTGTGCTGTGTATATCTGTAATAACAGAGAATCACTATTAGTAATTATATCTGCATGTAATTTGCTTTGCCTACATACTTACACACTTGCTTATGACTTAGTAGACAGGTTAGTTGATTTTCTGTGCATCTTGTTAACTCTTATCAAAGATTTGAAGTTTAGGTAAACATAGTTCTAATACTCTTTTGAGGCAATCATTAATGGATAATGAATGACAGAGTCTTTATTAAAATTATAAGTGCACACCAAAGGTAGTTATTAATACAGTTTTTATTTTCTACTATCCATACAAACCTACAATAAAATGAATCATAGTCTGGATATTTAATTTATTAGCTGATTCAGCATCTGTGTGATTAAGATCATTTGTAAGACTTGGTTTTTAATTTTTTCTTCCTTTTTCACAATTAGCATGTGTATAACTTCAAACAGCAAGAAAATATTTATTGTAATAAAAATAAACAGATAATCTTCCTCTATTCTATGACATTATTTTATATTTCATAGATACAGCATCTGTAGTAAGAGACAAAAAAATAATATAAAATACGATAAACACACACACACACAGAAACATGTACTAGGGAATGATTTAAAGTTGAATTTGTCGTGTATGTTAAACAGATTACTTTGACGTTGGTAAGTACCAAAA
Source organism: Sigmodon hispidus (assembly GCA_004025045.1). Classification (NCBI taxonomy): domain Eukaryota; kingdom Metazoa; phylum Chordata; class Mammalia; order Rodentia; family Cricetidae; genus Sigmodon; species Sigmodon hispidus. Next base: position 77,977 of record PVIH01000066.1, on the reverse strand, counting down.
TTTTCTGTGTTTGCTGATATTCACTTCTTCTTTCCACTCATAGTCCAGGATGCTGCCGCCAAACTCATGGTTTCCACTTATTTAACCATTCTTGTTATATACATATATAAAGAAATCAACATATAAATACAACCTGCATCCAGTGTTGCCTATATGTATTTTTTGATATTGCCATTTCCTTTACTTTCCATTGTCTTCTATGCTCATGATTTAAATTCTATCAGTCTTGTCCTATTCAAGCATCTATCTTTCACCCTGTACATTCTGAATATAATTTGATGAATTATTCCATGTTTCTTTCCCAAATTTTAGTTTTTCCACATTTTCCTCACCTTTACTGCCATCTATACTACCATCCTCTAATCTTCAATTAACTACATGTATGTTAAGTCATAGCCAATGAGGCCACTGAATTATCCCTCTGTATGTAATCCTTTAAAAGTGTCTTACAATTCTTAGCCACACAGTAAATCAAATGTCTCAAAGACAGAATTTGAATTTTAAGCTTAATCTGATATGAAGAATTCTTCATGAAATCCAGAAAAGCTTATGTATCAGTCAGAGTTCAATTATTAGATGATTAAGTATTTTTAATTGGAGCTTCCAAGTCCTTTCACAGAAGCATTCAGACTAATCTACAAGTTAGTAACTAGAAGAGGTCAGTATGCTAAAAATATCTGCCTATCTCATCTGTCTCCTATTCTGAAGGAATGTCCTGCTTGACACTGGGGAGATGGGTCAGTGGTTCAGAGTACCTTGATTGTAGGGGAACAGGATTCAATGTCCAACACCTACAGGGCATTCACAACTGTTTGTACTCCAGTTCCAGGGGACCCAGCTCCTGCTTCTGGCCTACAAGGGTACCTGGAACACATACGGTACATTTTCGTACATGCAGGCAAAATGCTATATGTACATAAAATTAAAATATTTTTTAAAAAATGATCTTCATAGATTAGTCTAAACAGAAACCCCCTGAGAAAGCAATTCAGAGCAGTGTATTTAAACCTAGTCAAAGAGACGTGTGCATCACAAACCACCAGCCTATAGGAAGAGTGTTTAGCTCAATGTAGCTTTGTAGCTGAGGGTATTTGCTACATTAGTTACCCCTAAAAAGAAAGTACAGCTAAAGAGTGATTTTAAAAATACCATTTTGGAGAATATCCTCCTGAGTGAGGTCTCACAAACCCAGAAAGATAAGCAGAGGATGTACTCACTCATTAGTGGATTTCAAGCAAAAACATTCTTTTTTTCATTCAAAGATGATGGGTGATTAAAGTGATTTAAAACACACACATACACAAAACAAAACTTCCCGTTTGTCTGTAGACGGATTGCTTAGCAGAAATTTGTGGTGGCCATAGTGCATCCGTGGGCAATAGCTGTGACCTACTATGCTTTCTTTATCTGTAGCTGAGCCTAACCTGGCTTGAGAAGCTTTAGATTTTATTTCTTATGTTTCATATATTTTAGAGAAAAGTTTTATTACTGTATGGGTTTTTTGTTATCTATTCTGAATGCTTTGCCTTTTTATATAATGTTTGTTATTGATTTTCACAAAACAATAAAAAAGGAAAAAAATAAAAAAATACCATTTGTAATTATATTTTATATTTACTCAATAAGCACTTACCCTGTGCCAGTTAATATTTTAAACAGCTTATATACTAATGCATTATTAACCACCTTATGAGGTAAACACTATAATTAATGCCATTTTCTATATGAGACACAGAGGAACAGATAGGTTTAGTAACCTGGCTTTCGTTCACAACACTTGTAAATAAAAGAACAAAGCTTTCATTGAGGGAAACTAGTTCCAAAGTAATAATACACATCATGACTTGTGCTACTTAGGTATCAAAGATTTTTTAAATTTGTCACAAAAATATTTTAAATGTCCTAACACAGTTCTAACTCTTGGGACTGTGACATTTGTTCAACTTGTTTCTTACACAGTAAGCCATCATTTTAGGATTAGAAACCCATCTTTCCCATTCTACTACATTTTTCTTCCAAATTATTATGTCTTGTGCACCTGGACACAGATTACTCAATGAGAAAGGTCCCTGCTCAAGGACCAGGAAAAGTCTTCAAGGGCGGGCATGGTCCATACTCCCTTAGGTTCCTTGCAGCATATAGGACATATCATGTGTGATTTCATCCACTCTGAGGAGTCAGATGCAAACATGCAGTGAAGGATGAAGGGGACATCAATAAGCAGAAAGACTTTAGTGAAACCACTTACTGTAAGTGTGAGTGAGTGGGATGAAGAGGCTGACAGTCTAAAGAGCACTGAGAAATCACCAGCTTCCACTGTTTTACATCACTCACACTGATGTTATCCCTGCAAATGGATGTATCGGTGAGGCCAAGGGTTTCCTGCCATAGGGTTGGTGCTATTAAGAGATTGAAAAATTGGGGTGTCATTAAGCAGGAACTTATACAGGGAACCAGTTCAATCACCTTCTATCTCATAACCAGGACATACACAGGTTACTCTAGTCCTTAGCACATTAATTAACAACCCACCTGCCTTTTTTTTTCTCAGTATTTTTTTTTTCTGGAAGCAACACACACAGTTGATGTCTGAGTTCTCAGACAGTACAATGGTTGCCATAGAACAGGAGATGTGAGGAGCTTCTTATGGAATAATGGAAAAATGGAAATTACTGTCAAAATGATGTCATGGCTTCAAAACACTGTTGGTACAAGTGCCTGACAGGCATCCTTGACACAATCTGTAGTGACATAGGAAGAAAGCAAAAATAATGTGACAATGGCTTTCTCTCTAGGACTTTTGAAAAATTACTGGGTGGGTGCTTCACTCCACATTCTGATCTCTAGGAGAAGATGCAGATCCTCCACGGAACATCAATATTTATGAGATTTATTGATTATCTTGTCATGTTTAAAAAATGTGCTTAACAGTATATTTAAGGGTCAATTGGCGTCACAGAGACACATATGAGAGAGTGACAGCAGCTACTTTCAAAACAGGACAGACATTGTGACATTCTTTGTCAGTTCTTATAGCTTACACAAAATACTTCACAATCTCTAAATAAAGATGTCAGTACAAATTTGAAATACTTCTCTCAAAAACAAATGCCAATCAGGAAGATGCTAGAGATAAATTAACTTAAAAATATCCAGAAAGCCAACAATAATATTAATCTTACACCAAGTCTTTAAAGGAATCATTATTGTATCATTTGATAATACCTTGGCTTTTTATCAGTTACTTCACTCTTTTAACCATGAGGTCACATCATTTGAAACCCAATGGAAACTTGAGTAATTATCTAGCTCAACCCTAGAAGACAAAGGGATTGTTCAATACAGAGCTAGGTAATGTTATTGTTGGTACCAATTCTAGCCACTAGAACAGAGTCACCTCCTGCATGCCAGATTAAATCAACTGGGCGTGCATTTGGCAAACAGATCACTTCCCTCACAATCTAGCAATATGCAGGTCTCACCACCACTGTGAATCTAGGAATCTTTTTATATTCAAACAGCTAGAATATAGCTGTACACTTCATGTTCACTGCATATAGAGATAGCAATGCTAGGTTACAGGAAAAAAGAAAACACCAACCAACACACTGAAATATGTCAATTACATGGTCATTATAACTTAAAGTGAAAATTTCAACTTTCATAGCTATAGGATAGAAATAGCAGGGCAGAAGAGATTGAAAGTACAAGTTGGGTCAGCCAGACCATTTTATGATATGTGATATTGGTGGTGATATGCTGAACTTTGGCTGGTCCTGTAAGTTGTCACAGGACAAAACTGAAGGTGGGTTATGCAGCAGGTATAGGAAAACACAGTCCTCCAAATAAAACCATCACTAGCTCCACCAGTGATCTATGCTACTTGCAAGAGAATAAGACCATCACTAAGTAGACTGTTGATGGCTAACCTCAGACAAAGGAGTGAGACTTGTCGATGAACTCTCACTTGAAATTCTCTAAGCACTGTTTTCTGCACCTCCCTGACATTTGTGTACATTCCATACCAATTGTCTTGATAGTGCATAGCTTTGTGGTTTGGGGAAGTGCTAGAATATATCAGCGAGGGAAGGTTAACTGAAGGGAAAGTATCCATCTACTAGCTATTGGAAAGCTACCATCCATGGTAGGTGAAAATTTCCCAGTACAGTTGCTTTGGAGCTCTGTTGCTCCGATAAGCAATCCTTTATACAGGTTCTTTTGTAGAGTCCTAGGTCCTGATGATCTTGTAAGTGGAAGACAGAATTCTCAAAAGAGTGAGTGAACATGATTGAATGAGATCATAGAAGGTGAACCTTGATCCCATAGAACTAGGATTAGGAAATAAAAATTAAATATATATACAATTTTTATGTATATATACATATACATAATATTTATACATAAAAAATACATATATTTTTATGTATAAATGAAGAGGAAGAGAAAGTAGAGTTGAAGGAAGAATGACGAGGAGGGAAGGGGAAGACACACCTGCATTCTCTTACCCACCCCCAGCAAGGTTCTCACCTAGGAGAAGAATCTTTTTTTTTTTTTTTTTTTAAACTTTATTTATTTATTTATTTATTTGCCTTGGTGTTTGCCTGGAACTGGAACTACAGACAGTTGTTAACTGCCATGTGGGTGCTGGGAATCGAACCCGGGTCCTCTGGAAGAGCAGACGGTGCTCTTAACCACTGAGCCATCTCTCCAGCCCCCTAGGAGAAGAATCTTTTTGGTACCTTGATCTTAGACATTTCAGCATCCAAAACTGTGACTAAATCGATCTTTAGCATGCATTTATTTATTTGTTTATTTATTTGAGAAAGAATCTTCTATGCATACATGTTTTCAGGACTGACTGTCTGGGACCAGACAACCAATTAGTGTGTTCTTTCCTATGGCTGGGGATGGGGTGAGGTGGGAGGTGGGGGGTGGGGGTGTAGGGGGCAAGGGGGGTGAGATGGGGGGCACCTCTCTCACTCTCAGCTTTACTCAGTAGCCATAGGTCTCTGTTTGGAGTTGAGGCCTCTTGGGCTTTCCCCCCCACCATTCCATTTGCCATGCTTGTCTGGGTCCTCCTTGCTCAGCTCATGTTTGGGCAGTCATGTTGGTAGAACTTTACAGGTATAACTTCTGGTGTTACTAGGAGGCATAATCCAACAGCAAAGTCCCAGAATCTGGCTCTTCCAGTTTCTCAATCCCCTCTTCTGCAATGCTCCCAGAACGTTAGATACAGGAGAGTTTCTTAGATATAGCCATTGGTCTGGGCTCCATATCTCTTCATTTGGATAGGTTGTAGTTTTTTTTTTATAATGATCTTTTTCCATTGCAAAGCAATGTTCTATTGATGAAGGGTTATGATTGCACTTATCTTTGGGTATAAGAAAAAATGTTTTCAAGTTGTTCTTTGGGATTTTGCTGGTTTAATAAATTAGTTGTAGATTCCCCTGCAATAATCATGATTTAGCTAGCACTGATGAATTATCAAGGTTTTTAGTACCAGGCATGTTATTACTCTTATTGACTGGGTCTTTTGTCCAATTACACAGCAGTTGTTTACCTCCAAGGTACATTGGGTGGTTACTATGCCATGCTGATCACTGATGACCGTAGACATCATAGATGTTTTAGGACTGTTGGTTGCCTGCCTCCTTTGAAAGTTTGTGTGATACCTTCTGGTGCCTTGAATGCTATTTCTCAGGGAATGGGTATTCAAATCATTTTCAGATCAGGGACCTTCACGACCTGTTCTTGAAGTGCATGGTATCTTCAACAATAGGGACTTAGTTTCCACCTCTGGTGTATAATCAAGAGCAGCAGGAAAAGACTGTAGCTTTGGGGAGTATATTAGCTATCCTTGGCCAACAATTCAAAATATGGCTTCTCATGCCCCATATTGGGGTTTTGTTACATGGTCTTTGACTCTTGGAAGACATGCTGTTAGTATAGATGAAAGAAGTCCATTAAAACTGTATATGTATAAAAGAACTATATATGTATGTTTATACACTACACTATCCTTATTCCCTCCCTTTCTTTTGTTTAACTCACTCAGTATTCCCTGAGGGAGTAAGGCTCTGACCTCTTCCTTTCCTCTGTCAGATCACTTGTATTCTACTCTTCTCTTCTAAGAAACCTAATCTATGTTGGTTTATGGTGCCATCCTAGATTGATACAGTAGAGTATGCAAAAAACACAGACCTTTACTTGTTGATTTAACAAGAATTTAGTCAACACCAGGACATTGCAATTACTGAGAAAACATACATGGGGTTGAAATGAGTGGAACATAGACCCTTTGGTTGGCAGATAGCAAGGCACACAGTCAACAGGGCAATTGTGCAGAAATTGTTTTGGAAGGTAATTACAGATTACTGTTGGATATGTAGGGAAGTGAGTAGAGGCTTCATCTGGAAGCTCAGGCATGTGGCTTCAAGGAAGTTTCTTAAAAGTGAGGGATCACTCAAGAACAGATGATTACTTAGCATTTATACACTTTTACTGAGATTAAAGTACAAATGAAATTAACACTATATTTATGTTGCTTCAATGAAATGGGATTAACCATGCTAATGAGATACAACACAGTGACTGACATTCTGTAAGATTAAAGAAAGTGTAATCCCGTCAAACTCAACTCTGTTCAGGGGTCAGTAGGCTTTTTCTGTAATAGGTTTGATGGTAAATAGCATAGGCTTTACAGGTCCCTTTGTCTCTGATGCTAATAATAATCACCCTTTCCATTGTAGTGTAAAATCAGCCATAGACAATACATAAATAATTAGTATGCTTTGTCCCAACAAAGCTTTATTTGCAAAGATAGATGACAGACAAGACTTGTAGGATATTAATAGGTAGTTAGGAATAATTTCAGGCATTATTTTGGAAGATTATTTCCTATTTGTCTTTGAAATGTACTCTTTCAGTAAAGTCAGAAAAGGTGTGTGCCATATACTTGTATATGTACTTTATCATAAAAATATGTGATATCTGTGGACACTTGATTGTTCAAAGATATTTTATCTCTTCTAGAATCACATCACTGGAAAAAAAAAAGCCAAAGCTGCAAATTACTGTGGTAGGTGAGGCTGACTTTCATTCAGTTAAGTTTGGGCTCTCTCTCTTCTCTGTGTGTGTGCATGTGTGTGTGTGTGTCTCTATGTGTGGGGGGGGAGGGAGAGGAAGGGAGGGAGAGAGAGAAAGAGAGAGAGAGACAGAGACAGAGAGAGAAACAGAGAGAGAAAAAATATAGTCTAAATTATAAATTACTCACTCTCCCAAAAAGGTTCAGTAAACAAAGTAGTGAGGTAAGATAGGATAATTTTCCATTTACATTTATTATTCTAGATTGTGTGTAAGAACTGGGGAACAATAGATCCCCAAACACACGCATACACCTGCCCTCAAACATCTTTCCTTCTTCTTTGGGCTCAGGGGGATGAACTATTAGTTTTCCTAGTGAACACCAAATGTGCTGTCTACTTTCTCAAGAAGCCATTTTAACTTTTCTCCAAAGCACCTATATTATAGCAGCTACAATGTCAATCTCTTCTGATGACAAAGGTTGAGGAGGCTTTTAGTGGTGGGATATAATTTCATCATAATTCAAATGTTGCCTGTTCAATTTTCAATCTTATAACTCCACAGTTCTTTTCCTTCAATTAGCAAAATAAATCACTGCAGAGCAGAGCTGACAACTGGAAATTTCTAACTTGAGCCATCCATCTCTTTTTCCAGAGGGAACCTTGACATTCTCTTCTCGCAGGTCTTAATGTCCTCTCCCTCAGCACACTAATAAAGTTGTTTTCTAAAACACTAAAGAACCAAGGATAGAGTAAAATTGTAGGGTAGGACCTACAGGTAGAATGTTATTATCTTGGGAGATAACTAGCTGAGGGATTCGCTTTGCTTTCTTCAATACAGAAATAAAGCACTAGCATTAAGCTCGGTTCCCCAGCAGCCCAGATGCTCCTCTGCTTTTCCTTTTGATGTATATTTGTGTATGAAAGCTTCACTTTCTTTGTTCCAGTGTGTGTGTGGGGTGGGGGTGCCCTTTCAGCATGAAGAATCTTCTTTCATTTGCCTTATTGAAATGGATATTTATCCCAATGAGAATGGCCCACATTTGTTTCTCGGTCTTCCTTTCTCCATACACAAATCTCCTGGTTCTGTCTCTTTTCTCTCTTCCTTTCCTCGAAGCCCACATGGCACTCTTCCAGTTGTGTTTATCCACTCCAGCTAATTGACAGTCACATAAGTGCAAGTAATGCGAAGTACGATTGTGAGAGATTTCTGTTTGGCTCTTTAATTAAGGAGTCGTTCACAGGTGCATACAGTTACAACAAAATTAATTGATAGCTTTCTATTGCTCTGCTTTAGCCCACTGCTATTTGATGTTTGCAAACACAACTATTAGATTGGTCTTATCTTGCATATAGGGATTATTTTTCATTTTCTTCCAACAGAGGTTAGGACAGGTTGCTCTAAGTACTAAGAAAATATATCAAAGCAGTAAAGATAATTTCACTAAGGGGGAAACAAAGTGAAATGTTTATTTATGAAACATTTTATCACCGCTCAGAAGCACAATGAGAAGCCCTTTATGTTTTGGGATATACTGCAAGTTTCCTGAATGTCAAAAAATCATTGCTACCCAAGCCAAATAGCTTCCTGGGAAGTCTGTGTGTTTATTTCCCAGTGATACTTGGGAGTTACACATATTTACAGCAGCCAACTGGAATGTTTCAGAGCTAAATTTATTCATAGTCAGTTTTTACTTTTTCTGCGCTTTTATCCAAGGACCAGCCAGGTCCCTTCCCCTTACCAATTCACAGTGTGGCTCTTCTGGGAAATTCTAAATGGATGCTCTGATACTGGGGTTTCTGTTTACTAAAAAAAGCTGGGGGTTAGAGAAAGAAGGCTTCTAAGTCCCCTTGTGTTAACAGCTGAATGGTTCAAAGTGGATGGAGGGAGACTTCCAGTATCTTCCTTGTTGTTTTTAGCCCTTGTTCTGGGCAAATAAGTGACATTTCATCTGTTTCTTGAGTTCTTATAGGTGAAAGGGAATAATTAGTTGTTGATGATTAAGTGACATAATGCAGGGAAGTGTTAGATTGGCACATGCAGAATGAGTTCATACTATTACATTCAGTAGACTCCTGACTTGAGCACCGCTTGTCAACCATTTCCATCTTTGTTTTGTCACGATATCCTTTTGGATCTTAGTTCTGATTTGTTAATTATGCAGAAGTCACAGAGATGGTAATAATTTCACTGTTGTTACTCTGAACATCTTCTAATGTGCTGACATCTGCATGCTCTGTTTGTAGGGATGTAGGGACTATTTACCATTAGTTGCTATAAAGAGTAGTTCATTTCTAACTCCACCTCTTATCTTATTATCTCTCATCCTCAACTGCTTTTCCTCCTGGAGGTTATTCTTAATGTGGCAGTGGGGAAAACAGGTGAAACACAGGACTTACTGTGTACATGGAGTGGATGGTCCTTTATTTTAAAAGACACAATAGCCTCAAAAGTTTGTCTGAACTTCCAAGCTACTTGTTAGTCATTTAATAGAAATTTTAACACTTTATAATAAAAGCATAAAAATGATCAAGTGAAATATATACATACTTAACTCCTAGGATAAATTCCACTAGTTCAGGGTGGAGGATATACTGAGAAAGAATGCTTTATCACATTAGTCACCCACTTAAAGCAAGCAGAGTGCTAAGGGAGCATGAGGCTGAAGCCAAAAGATTGGATTAGGACAGAAAGAGCTTGCTTATTATGCCTTTAGGATGGAAAAATGTTTAATTCTGAGTCCTGGGGCTGGGTAAACCTCCACTAGAAGATTCGCTCTGGATTTACTTGGTGTGTGTGTGTGTGTGTGTGTGTGTGTGTGTTCACACAAATAGATAAAGACACTGAGCTATATAAAATCATATTTGAGATGGGAACACACATGATGATACTAGGACATTAAATCTGTCATCAGCTTTAAGGACTGGATTTAGGGTCTAGAACAGACTATAGAATTGTAAAGGTCAGGAGCTTGGGAAACTCAGGGATGGAATTAGAGCTGAGGAATGTGAAAGACAAGGTAGAGAACAGGCCTGCACAATGAACAGATCATCTTATTAAATTTTTTTAGTTTTTTGACACAAACTTTCAATATACTACTGAGTCAATTCATTATATTCTTATTGATATTATAAGTAGAACAATAATGACCTGGTAAACTCACATTATGCACAGAAAAGTTACATCATCATGTATCATGTTTACCATAAATAGGATATTGATATTATCTCTAGCATACACCTCAATATTGAGAATTATCTCAGAAGAGGAAGTAGGAATGATTTAAGAACCTGAAGATGAGATGTGCTGTAACATGTTGTGAAATACTGTAACATGACATGGCCATTGCATTTATGAACTCACAGTAGTTATAGATACCTGAATAAAATCAATCCAGTCAAATGTCCATCATGGATGGAGAAGGGGCCGACAAGGCTTCAGACCTAGCTGAGGGGCTTCTCTGGGAAGGGTAGTTACTACTCCTTTGGGGATTATGGCCACTGATAGATTGCCCAGGCTGCAGTGAATGGTTTTACATCTATGAATACATGTATTAGGGTTTAGAGAATTTCTATTTTCCAGAAACAAGAGCCCTAATTCATTATACAGCCTGAATAAATCAGTCATAAACACTTATACACAGAGCAACACAAAATACACTAAGTAGGGTGCATGAGTGTGTGTGTCCATTTGTGTAAAACAATAATAATCAAAAATAAGAGTTTATAAATTTGAGAAGGAATTAGGTAAGGCATTGGAGGTGGTAGAGAGTGCAGTAGAAAGTATGTAAATATAGTACTTGTATAAAATCCTCAAAAAACTAAAGCATTTAAACTTTAAAGGGGAGCAGAAATTTTATTTTAAAAGAAAATATAATAAACCTAGAAGAAAAGTTAATATAGATGATGAAAATATGTCTACTTTCTGGAGATGAACTTTCACAACACAAAAAGGAATTTTTCATCAGGGTTCCTGCAAAGGAAGCATGATTCCTATAAGGAAAACACCATGTTATATGATCTCCTTTATGTGTGATAAAAGTGAAAATGTCCTCAGTATCCCTAGGGCTAGTCCTGCTAATGATTGTTGCTTCTTATTATGTTTTTATTATACTCCCTAATGATGTCAGTGCTGTTCTCATGAGAAAATGCAGTAAAAGTAATCATTATTATACCAAAACAATGTGTTATAAGTATGCAGCTTACTTGACCTCAGAATAAAATTACAGCATCTAGAATAATCTATGGATCATATATCTTCATGAATATTGTTTTCTGAAATGAATCCTTGAGACTTGGACACCAGAGTGTTCAAGGTCAATATTATTTGACAAAAAAAAAAAGTAGACTACGAGAATTCAATGCTACAATTTTAAAGTGAAGTTGCATGTTTGACACTGAAAGTAACATAAACAACACTTAAAATATGCTTTTGAAAATAAGCCATGTTGTTTTTGCTTGGAAGAGGGCCAAATCTATGACAAGAAGGGTTGAGATCATCTTCAAATATTTTTCTCCCTCTGCTTCAACAAATAGACATCTAATGGAAATAAATTCCAAGCTAGTATTTATCATTATCCCAATGTTTTCATAGACACAAAATATCTATAAGCATATATCTATAAGCATATCACATCTTTGACAATTAACTTCAGGTAAAAGAAAGAGTAACTGGCAAAATAAATCCATAGAAATCTGAATGATTTGACCTGTTATACAGAAATGTTGGGTATAAGCCAATTACTGTTAGAAAACATCTGCCGGGTTCATGATTTGAGTTTTTTTGAACAGGTGATTTTAGGCTACTATTCCTAACAATAATGCAAAAGCAAGATTAATCATATATTGAGATATCTTACAATATATGAAAATGAAATGGTTAGATCAATGTAGAAGAGAATTTCCCAGTACATCTTATCGGTTATTGGGGTGACATATAATTGTTCAAAAGCTTATTTAGGTCATTTCTTGAATAGCTCATTTCTTGTGCCCAGAGTGATAATAACATGGTGACTCTGTATAAACAATGAACAGTCCCTTTGTCATATGACATTCATATGCCACAACTGTTCTTAGGTCATCTCTACTATCATTGTAACCACTACTCAGTGCCAATGCCAACTTCCTACAAATAATCTCACATCCTTTAGAAGCTAAATCTTCCTTTGTTGAATAAAAAAGGGACTTTCTGATAAATCATGAATTTCAAAATTTGAGATTCAGTTATTCTTTGTGGAACAGTATCTTGAGAAATTTCAATTTGGAATATAGCAAAAGGCTTACTCGAACAAGCTTTAGAAAGAATTGAACACAAATTTCTTTTTGGTTCATTTTAAAAAATAGCTTGTGATCATGCTTTAAAATAAAAGAAGAATAATACATTTTCTTTTTACAAAGAGTAAAAAGAAAAAGGATAAATTATCAAGAGTGAGTACTCATCAGTGAGTATATGAAGACTTTACCAATTTTTAAACTTGAGTTCTAAAATCAGATGTTCTATATAAAGCAAAAGGTTTTATAAAAACAAAAGACTAATAAACAGGATAAAAAAGACAGGAAAACACAAGAAATAATCATACACATATACTATGAAAACACAAAATTAGAAACCATAATAAACAAGCAAATGGCCAGTGAGACAAAACAATGCCTAAACAATGCAATATTTTTCCCATGTAAAATAAAATAAATATTATATATTCAGTCCTAAAGGATACAATATGTAAAACCAGAAAATAATTTTACATATTAGAAATAAAGATAATATTAAAAAAAATTAAAAAATCTTCCAAATATCATTGACTTTGTTTAGTGTTGGCTATCTACTGCTTAACATGGAATGTACCTGGATGTTTTCTCTCTTGTCCAGGCCTGCGGTCCTGCAGTTGCTTATAAAATAATTATTCAAAAGCTTATATTAATACAAACTGTTTTCCCTATTGCTCAGGCTCATTACCAACTAGCTCTTATAACTTAGCTCAATCCATTTCTATTAATTTATGTATTGCCACATGTTCTGTGGCTTTACCCGAGTTCCATTACATCTTGCATTGTGGGCAGCAACCTGCAATATCTGTGCTGACTCTGCCCTTCTGCTCCTGTATCTCTGCTTGGATTTTACACCTGCCTCTAAATAGACCCTAAAAGCTTTTTTTCCCCCATTAACAAAGGGTAATAAAGTATACTCACAGAAAGACATCCTATATCACATGGAGTCTACCCTTAAATGTAATTAATATAGCCAAAGAGATTCCATTGTAAAGCATTAGTTTTTCTTTTCAAGTGAGTGTCAGTTGCAGATAGCTTTCTGATTAGGAGCTAGATCCTGTGTTCATTTCCCCCTCTCATTACTGGGACACCATCTGCCTTGAACCTGTGCAGACCCTGTGTGTCTTGCCACAGTGTCTTACTAAGTTTTATTTGTCATTTGCCTCTGTTCTTTAATCTCCTCTTTTGGAAGGGGCTATAAAACCTAACATTTCAATATTTGTTTTTTAGCATGGTTATGAAGTAAAATACAATGGATATTCTAAATCTACCTTCTTAAAAAGGCTTTATAGAAATTGCTGATGAAGCATAGACAAGACTAAAGTGTTTGAATGTATAAAGAAGATTGAGAAATGTATAAAACACATCTATTATAATTTAAGCATATTTTATTAAAAATCAGATGTCCTATATGGAAAAAAATGTACTCAATTAAAAAAACAATTCCAACCTGAAAGATAAAGGAAACACATTTATATTGTTAAGCCAAGAAAAATAGAAATTTCCTTTCTCAGAGTTCAATGGATATCTAACTTCCTTATCCACATTCTCTGAGGTTATGTCATAAGAATAAAATCTCAGAATATGCAGTATTTTTATTGAAAAGACAGTATTTAGTTTCTTCTGTAAAGATTCACTATATTCAACTTTTTGGGATCAAATCAGGAATGTTTTATTAACAACTTTGTACAAAATTAGTACAAGATAAATTTTATTTTCATTGCCTTTTAAAATGAATAGCAGTTATATTCCTCTCTGGACCAAGGAGCCTGTAGTTTTCTTGGAATCTGGTAAGGTCTCTCTAATGGGTACTCAAGTGTATGTATCCTAAGCAGGGCTTATGAATCAATCTCTAGATGTGCTTTTATGCACAATACTTTCTCTAATTGACTCATTGAGGGGGTGTTGATGGAGAACCACATCCCCAGTGCTACCTCCCATTTCATCAGCTAGCGCTATAAAAGTAGGCCTGCTTCTCATTGGCCTCACTTCTCTCCATTGTTCCATGTGGAAGTCTGTCACGATACCAACGAAGAGGATGCTTAGGTATATTGGGATTTGTATGTGCCTCTACCACCAGGGTACTAAGCAAGAGGATGATTGGGCAAACGGGATTTGTATGTGCCTCCAGAAAGAAAATTGTTTTTAGTAACTTTTATAGAGAGCCTTGGATTTCAACAAAATGGAAGAAAGGTTTTGAGGCGTGTAAGTGTGCCTCTACTTGGTTATATCCTGTACCAATGTGTTTCCCCAAAGCAGACTTCAAATAATTGTGCACTATTAACAAGGTTCATGCCACAGTCTACACAACTGTATACCCTTCTCAGTTAACACCCAATGCTCAGAAGTGTGAAATGCTTAGGCTAACTAAGGTGCTGCTTTTCCTATGAGGTTTTCAATTATGTTATCTCTGAACCGGTGTTTTTGGTTGAAGCCCAATGTTTAAAGACAATGAGATCATGAATAAAGAAAGGAGATTCACTATTCTTTCCCCCATTTGTTTGTGTGTGGATAGAGAATATAGTATGCACATCCCTGTTAGAAGGCACATGTGTGTGCCTGCATGTTAAAGCCATAATCAACTTCCAGTGTCATTTGCAGGCACCATCCTCCTTCTTGTTGAGAAAAGGTCTCATACGAGTTTAGAGATTGCCACATAAGCCAAGGCTGGAAGGCCTATGAGCCTGTCTCTGTCACCCCCGTGTTTGAATTCTATGCTTAGTTTGTTTTACTGTTGGTTCTGGAGCTCGACTTCAAAGTCTCATGCTTCCACAAAGCACCTTACTGGGATATCTCTGCACATCTTCACACAATTTTATACGATCCTCATCATGCCCCATCAGCCCTGAATTCTACGACGTGGCAATATATGGGAATTTAACAGGATTAAACGAAAGTGTAAAGGGGTTGCTACATCTCCTGGTGCATAAATAGGAACTTCCTTAACATGTGACAGCATCAGTTTAAATCAGGACTAGCCTCATTTACAGAATGGATCACAAAGAACATATCATCAAATATGAAGGACTAAGGAATCCTGTGTATTTTTGTATCCATCTTTGTTCCCTATACTAATGTCCACCGAAAATGGTGACTAAGCAGGAAAAAAAGGTAAGGAATCCATAGTCCCTTTACATTTCGATCCATCACTAACTTGTGAGTTAGTTAGAAACATGTATGCATAGTCAAATAAAAATGTGGTTGTATGCATATTAACATATGGTTGAATGAGTCCTGTACCATTTTCCCATTTCACTGGCAAGAAGAAAATATACATATGCACAGTCCCCAACATAAATTGGTCTCAGTTTATTGGTTCGTCAGTATGTAGCTAGAAATGTTTTCAGAATTGTATTTAAAACTGAGAATGTAGAAGACTACATTCAATGTATATTAACAATTTAAATTTTTAGTGTGGTATTTCTTTGATATAAAATAATCTTAAACATATTCAAAATAAATCAAGAGAAATTTCAGTAAAGAAAAACACTTTATTTTCTAATTCTAATATCTTCATAATCATATACCCTGCTTTGTATAGATGGAGCCACAACTTCCTTTTATACTGAGCATCAAACTTGTATTAGATAACAAAACACCCATTTATATTCCCATATGTGTGATGGTTGAGAAATTAGCCTTGGCATACAGCTGATAAAAATCCAATAGTTTTAAACCTTGCAGATTTTTTTTTAAATGTAATATAGTATAGTTATAGTTGTATATAGGTATCACATGCTTGTGTACATGTGTGAAAGCTAATTTTTTCCTTCTTTATATGGTTATTCCATGAGAAAACTTATAGAGTCAGAATGGCTGGTTATTTTACTATGGATATTTTGTCATGACCTGTAGCTGAATTTGAAACCTCTTCTTAATTCTATCATATTTCTTATCTTGACCCTGCATTTCTCTTCCCATCTTCACCATTCCAAGCAATCAGCTTCCCCACAACAAAGCCACACTATTTAGCTGGCCTCTAGATTCTGAGTACTTGATGTGAAAGATGAAGAGGACCACTGCTCCAGGGGCTTTGCAGTGCACTTGGGGATTTTCTTTGTCCCTCTCTTGAGTTTTACCCTAACTGCCATCAAGTGGTAGAGTTTGAAACTACAGCATGTCATGAACAAACCACGTTATATATGTGTATGATACATGCATGTGGAACATATGTTAATGCTAGATTTGTCAATTGTCTATGAGTCATAAATAGAATGCAAAGAGGAATATCAGAAGAATGGTAACAACATAAAATTCTGCTTCTTTCCACACAAAACAATTGTGCTGTGTTTCTGTTAGGATGTCCATTCTAAAGATGTGCAGCATGAACATTCCTGTGGCTTCTTATGTGACTTCATTAGTCTGCTATGGCATACCTAGAGGCTGTTCTTCCTGTTCTCCACCAGTACTTTTGACTTTCTAGAATCTGTAATTTCAGTAGAAATGGCTAACAGCAAAGAAGTTACATGTAAAGATGATTTAATTTATTGATAATGCCCCTTTCTTTTAAAATTGTCTAGCTTTGCAAATAGATAACATAAATTATATATATGCATATAAAATTAAGAAAAGAAGAATTAGTTCAGAACCACACTCAAGTTTGTAAAAGAAATATCTTTCTTATGTTTAAGGAGGCCAGATTTTAGAGAAAATGATTTGAGTTTTTCTCCATTTAGATTGATGTTGGCTGTAGGTTTGCTATAAGTTGCCTGTATTGTGTTGAGGTATGCCACTTGTATTCCTAGTCTTTCCAGGACTTCATGAAGGCACGTTTAATTTTGGCAAAGATCTTTTCTGCAGCTAATAATGTGATCACATGACTTGAGGCCAATTTTACTATTCAAAATGTTTAACATATTATTTTAGGTTTTGTCAATTGCATAATATGATTTCTCATAGCTATTGTCTATTGGTTTGGTTACAAAGATATTAAAATATCTAACCCTTCTCTCTATAGATAAATTCAGGACTATTTTGCTCATTGTGGTGGTTAGAATGAGAAGGCCTTCATTGGCTCATATATTTAAATGTTTGGCCACCGGTTAGTTGAAATTGTTTGGGAAGACTTAGGAGGTGTGACCTTGTTGAAGAAGATGTGTTACTGAGGGTAGGCTCTTAGGTTTCTGAAGCCCACTATTCCCAGTAAGCTCACTCTTCCTCTTCCATCTTGCCTTGGGTCAGCATGTGAGCACTGAGATATCTGCCTAGTGCCATGCTTTTCTGCCTACTGCCATGCCTCCATGATCACAAACTAACCCTTTGGAACCAGAAATCCCAATAAATGTCTTCATTTATAAGTTACCTTGGCCATGGTATCTTTTCACAGCAATGAGAAACATAACTGATAAAAGTTCTGTTTTTCTGCCAAAAATTATATCCCAAGACATATAAGGAGAGCAAAATCATTTAATATATAATATTGTAACATTGCCTACAGTGTTGTAAGTGTAATTTCCTTCTGTTTTAATTTTCATTGTATGCTTCCATCATGTACAACTTGATAATTTGATGGAATGTATTATGACATGATCACCACAGTAAAACCAATGAACATATCTGTAGTGGGATTATATTGTTACATTGTAAATAACTCTCCTGCCTGATGGTTTAATAAAAATGCTGGTTGGTCAAAGGCAGACAGGAAGTGTGGGAGGGGCTACCAGACTAAGAAAACTCTGGGAACAGGAAGAACAAGGGAGAGACACTGAAGAGATGCTGTAGAGAAACCAGCAGAGAAGCCAGCAGATGTAGAGGGCAACTATGCTGCTCTGAGAAAAGGTACCGAGTTGCATAGCTGACTAAAATAAGAATCATGGGTTAGTTTAAGAGCAAGAGCTAGCTAGCAACGTGTCTGGGCCCTAGGCAGATCAGCATAAAATTAACATAAGCATCTATGTGTTTCTGTAGGTCTGCCAGTCTACGAGTCAGAACCTCAGGCCTTGACTGAAAAGTCCTGGACAGAAACTTAATACAACACATATCTATCATTCCATGTAGTTATCTTTGTGGGTGTATACTGTGGCCATTAGAAAACTGTGCATGAATGTATTCAGTAACAGTAGTAACCACCATTGCATTTTCTGACCATGTGAATTTTACATTTAAGCTCTATTTAAGTTAGACATTGTGGATATATATTACATATTTCATAAAACCTAAATATCAGAGAGAGAAAGCACCACAGTCAATTCTCACCCAGATGTCTTACAACTTCCTTAGGCTCCCTACTGGTTGCTAGTCACTTCTCCCAGTTGCTTCTGTTCTCTCTGGGTTTCTACAAGCCCTTATATACCCTATCCCATTCAGGTTAGGATTAAAGGTATGCAGCAGACAGTAATGAATGCTAGTGCTCACCTCACTTTTTCTTTATTCAGCCAAGGACACCTATTGTTTGAATTCTACTTAGTGTATAGACAGAAGAAGTTCTGTCTCTGGATTTATGGGATAAAGGCCACTCCCGGCTTTCCCTGTGCTAGGAGGATTAAAGGAGTGTGTGACTGACTCAGCTGTTTATCTTTGTATTCAAGATTTAAGAATTTCCTGAGCTGTCTGTCTAGGATTTTACTGTGAGCTCTCTCCCCAATATTCAATTTTATTAAATATGTAATATGTATCCACAAGACATATCTTTCAAAGCATTGTTTTCTGAGTCTGTGTTTTATCTTCAATAGAAAGCATAAAAATTTAGATTGATACCCAGACTCAGTATATGAAAACACAGTACTGGATTAAAAATCACAAGGCTTTACTTACAACTGCTAGTTGGAAGCTTCTCACCTCCTTCTAGAATTTCAGGTAATCTGAAAGATGTTTAAGAATGATAAATTTTATAATCCTTCCTGCAGCTATACTTAGGCAGTATGTATGGGGTTGCACATGACAAGTATGGGCATTTCCATACCTGGCTACCCTAGCTACTAAGGATTCAAATATTTGAGAACATAATAATGGTAATATATACTACACATTGTACAGTGTCACAAAAAATAGGATTTCTTAGTATCTGGAAATGGATTCAGTAAACAACATCATCAACAAGAAAATAAACCCTAGCCAAGTGCAAAGAATAGACCAGTTATTCCAAAAGGGAAATTTCTTTTATACTGTGAATCAATGCTTTGATTTATTTTCTCTCAACATATTTTATAGCTTGCTATTAATATTTATTCCTCCTACGTTGCAGTGACTATAATTCTTCTCTTTTTAAATTAAAACATTTAGAATGTGATTGTGATAGTAATATTGTCAATCAGACTAGATATAGAATCACTTAAGAAACACAATACTGGACGTGATTAGGAGGGAGCATCTAGGTTTGGTAAACCAAGAAGGGAAGATACCCTGTGGTTTTTACCTAGCATCCCATAGAGTGATGTCTGTGGTGATCTATTTTATATTTAGTAAAATCAGCCTGGAATATGAGAGAACAGAATCACCCATAGTCAAGCCATGAGGGTCAGAGAGTGGTAACTCATGCCTTTAATACCATCACTCAGGAGTCAGAGATCTTTCTATATTTCCGTGAGATTAAGGCCTAACAATCAAACAGTAGTAGCTCACACCTTTAACCCTAACTGTAGAAATATGATGTAGAGTTGAACCCAGAAGCAAAGTAACTGTGTGGGGAAGATATTAAGGCAGGAGGAGCAATTCAGGCATTCTGTAGGAGCAACCAGCCAGGCAGAGGACTCCTGAAGATAGATAGCATTTGCTCTGTTCAGCCTGAAAAGTTGGCTGGGTGAGAACTGACTGTGGTCTGTTTCCTCTATCTGATAGTCCAGCTTTTCTCCAATATCTGGCTCTGGATTCTCATTATACACTAAGTAGAATTCAGACAATAGGTGTCCTTGGCTGAATAAAGAGAAAGTAAGGTGAGCACTAGCATGTCTGCTTTTTGACTATGGGTTCAATGCTATAAGCTGCTTCAAGATCCTGTTGCCAAGACTTCTATGCTAGGACAGATTTGTGCATTCAAACTGAGACACACACACACACACACACACACATACACACACACACACACACACACAGAGAGAGAGAGAGAGAGAGAGAGAGAGAGAGAGAGAGAGAGAAAGAGAGAGAGAAAGAGAGAGAGAGAACACCAAAAAAAGCCTTTGCTTCTTTAAGTTACTGTTGTTAAGTATTTTGTCACAATCATGAGAAAAAGTGATACAATACAGAAACAATGAGAAAACATAAAATAATAAAAATTTGGAAAGGGGTTTGTTTGAATGAATCAGTGCTGCACAGGAATCCGAAAGTCAGAAGTCATGTCATGCCCCATTACTCCTCTGGGTGTTTTTTCCTCCAACCTTCCTTAGCAATGTCCCAGGCTCTAGAGTCATATGGTTAGGAGTTCAATTGCTCAGCAGTGTTTCCTGAAGATGCCTTTAAAATGTCTTCTTGTAGACCTTTGCCTTTGTCATTAAACTTGCTGACACATAAAACTCTCTGGAGCTATCGGACTATATTGGACAAGGGAACTGTTATAACTACAGTAACAATAATGATTCATAGTAGTAATAGCCTCCCACTGGTATAAAATGATAAAATATATAAGACAGTGTTTGGTGAACAGCAATCTGCTGTGCAAATCCAAGACACTATTCACTCTACAGGAATGCTTTCCTCCATTTGCACACATTTCTGAACACTATGGCATTTTTCTTCACCTGGTCAACACCTGAAAACCTTTCTAGACTCTAAGACCTAAATAATTAAGTACTCATCTTAATTATTTAAAACTTAAAAACATCTTTGGTCAGAGCTTAAATATGCATTTATCCTGTCATACTTTGTGAGAAAGCTGAATCATTTGGTAAGGGGGAAAACTTATGATTTCATCAGATTACCAATCTCCCAGCCTTGTGTACACAGGCTCTGGTTTCCTGCTGGTTATAAACGCAGACTCACTTTTGCTTCTATCTAGAGTGAACTCAACACCCATTTCTACACCCACCCTTTTCACATCATCTGGGACAACCATCATCAATGTTACATCCATTACTGGATCCTGTCTGTTAGAATAAAAACCTGACCCTTTGTCCTCATCAGCCAATGCAGTTCTCAGATTCAAAAAAAAAGAACTCTTCAAAAGAGGTTATATGGCTTTAGTGTCTGATCTCTCACCTCTCACTCTCTCTAATAGAACTGGTCTAGTGTAAGGCCAAGTTAGTACATCCTATTGGTCAACCCCAAGCTTCTTAGCAGCATTTTATAGCACCAACCACTCTCTCTTCTCTGCTATTTCTATTTGGCTTCCAGTGCTTTTATCTGCCTTTGTCTTTATTGTTTTCTTTGCCCTTTGCTGATTCTTCTTCTTTCCATACCTCTTAGAATAAAGGACACAAAATTTAGACTCATTTTTTTATCATTTCTAAACATTCCTCCATTTTACTTTTTCTTAGTTCTCTATAGTTTCTAAATGTCAAACACTTCTAAATCCCCATGCCTAACCTACACACATCACTAGACTGACATGTCCACCTGTTTCCTTGACATATTCACTAGTCCGTTTAACAGAAATCTCTAGCTCCATATGTCTAATTATGATTTCTTAATGCCTTTTTGCCCCCTTAGCAACTAAATCCATCTCAAATGATGGCAACTCCATTCTTGTAGCTGTTCAGGCCAAAGCCCTTGGAGTTAGTCTGTTCTTCGGTATTTCTAGTGAATCAAAAAATTAAGATTTATCATTAAATATTTCTAGAATTATCACTTTTTCCACTTTCACTATCACCACTTTGCTCTGGTTTAGCATCATTTCTTTCTTGGTTTGCTGAGATAGTTTTGTAGTCAGCCTCCTTTTTTTGTTTTTGAATTTATTGTTATGAACTGATTTGTGTCTCTGCCAAAATCATATGCTGAAGCTTTACCTGCTAATATGACTTTTCTTAAAATGGAGCCATTTATAAGGTAAATAAGGTCAAATAGGTTCTAAAATGAGGCTATAATCAAGTAGAAGTGGAATTCTTCTGAGTAAAAGATTCTAGCAATGTGCACAAAGAAGAAAGGTCCATGGGAGGAAACAAGTCATAGAGAGACTTTACCAAGAACCAACTTGATTAAAGCACTTGGTTTCTGATTTCTAGCCTTCAAAACTACAAGGTCTCCAATGAGTAAGCTACTCAGTTCCCAATATTTTGCTATAATGCTCTGAAAAGATGAATATAACTTTGCTCCCTAATGTGTAGCACAAGTTCTGGTTATAATGAAAGAAACTCAGAGCCAGATATTGAGGAAAGGCTGAAATATTAGAGGAAACACCACAGCTTCCTCAGCTTTGTTACTGGTTGCTTCTAATTGCTGCTGTTTCCCTACGCTTGCCTTAAATACCCTTCTTGCCCACCTGTATGCCGTCCAGGTTAGCATAATAGGCAGTAGCTACTCTATTTGGTAGTCAGCCTTGAACTCAAAGAAACACAGAAAGATCTCTGTCTCTGGAGTTATGGGATTAAGTGAGTAAATCTTCACCTCCAGGATTCCCCATGATGGGATTAAAGGTGTGTGCCATTGAAGTTAAGATGTTTGGCCTTATACTCAAAGATCAAGAACTTCTTGATCTACATCTGCCTAGTTTTTGACTGTATGTTGATCTCTTGATATTCCAGGTTTTATTAAATATGAAACATATCACCACACTAGTGAGCATGCAATAAAGAAGTCAGCATGGTCCTATGACCTCATATCATGCATCTCTCCATGCTTCTCACCCTGCGGTGGCTTCCCTTTTCTTACGAAGGCATACTTCCTCATAATGGCCTACCATATGACCCAGTGTGATTTGACATCCCAGTTTCTCTAAGAGTTCTGCTCTTCCCTTACCTCTTTGTTATGCCAGCATTGCCTTCTTTAGAGTTCTCAGGGTATTCTAGGCAGAATGTACCTTGGACTGTTGTTTCTTCTGGCCTATTCTCTTTCTTCTCAGGAAAAGCCAAGTTCTTACCTACTTCAGTCTGTAGTCAAAATAGCCTTATCAAGGAAGGCTACCCTGCCAGTGACTTTTTACAACCACCTCCTCTACCATCTTTACCTTCATCTACATTCTTTCCTTTTTTTCTTGTTCTTATGGCACTACTACTATGCATATTTTCCATTTACTGTCCAAATAAGAATGTTGTGCAGCAGAGTCTTTTCCTGGTTGACTTCTGCATGCTGACACTCCAAACACAGGGTCTGACACCATTTGACAACACTGTATTTTTAATGGTGAAGAGAAAAGGGGAAGGAAGTGGAATGAAATTGTCAATTGCTATTTTGTTTAAGGACTGGGTTTCTATGTCTGCATCCACTTGCTTAAGTGATGGAAAAAAAAACAAGAAAAAAGTGAGAATAGATATTGATTGTTAATTGCATACATAGCCATCCTTAATTTTATTCACCTTGTAGTTGATTCTAAATAGGAGTTTGAATATTATATACATACAACTTTCAAAGATCAAGTTTCACTCATAGTCAAATACACTACAGGACATGCTTGGTAAGGCAAGAAAAATACAACAATAAAATACTTGGGCATTTTTCATACTTATAAGTCCCTAAATTTGTGCTTAATTTTTTCATCAATATTAATAATAAAATTCAGTAGCTATAGATGAAATTTTATACAGGACAGTCATTAATTTCTAGAGATATTGTCTCATAATGACCTTGGAAAATTTGGTTTCCATTGTTATTGGACAAAATTTTATAATGCAAAAGTATTACACTATATGTCAAGTTAGCTTTCGATTAAGGTTAATATTACTGAAATAACTACATCTGCTTTCCTCTCACTGTGATGTTTATCACCTAATAAAAATGCTAAAGTTACCAAGGAAAGATGTTTAATTTGTTCTCACTGCTCAGTTGTATGTTGCATCCTATTTTGTAGTAAATGGCATAATGTCCCAAGTGGGCTGCCATACTGTCAGATACATTATTTATACATAACATTACTGGTTAATCAATGAACAACAAATGCAGTAGCCTTTTCTTTCCCTTTTTTATTTTTAAAGAGATAGCAAGTTGAAATATGTAAGAAAAAGATTGTAATTTTGTGATGTTGAAAAAGTGAAGTGTGCAAAACAGCAACATGATAATTAAACACAAACTGTGGCACAGGCCAAAAAAGAACAATTAACTAATCAAAGGTCAATAAGCTTTTGATTTGTTCCAGCTGGTAAACAGAAAGCTGCTTTCATTTTATTGCTAGTAAGTATGATTTTACTTAACCCAGTGTATAAATTTTATTTTAGAAAAATCAAGTCAAAAAGAGCAATGGTTCACTTCAAATTGTATGTTCTGTCTCCAGCCATACTACATGACAACAAATAAAATGATATTGGTGTGCCTGGCAAAAAACACCTTCATTATACTTTCAGTGATAGTCTATAATAAATCCAAATGTTTTTAACTCCAGTTAACCCATGGAAGAAGCACTTTCTATAGTTTCTTGTGTGCTTGCATTTTGCAATAAGCAAAGAATTACTAGGATAAATTTGTCTTTTTTCATGCATTTTTCTAAGAAATAGCTTTATAAAATCAAGGGGTTTTAGTAAATAAAGCTATAATAAATTAGCTACTTAAAAATATTGATGCATTTGTGGGAAAATGACTACATTAAATCATAAAACATTAGATAGAAATAGTCACTTTTGTTGAGAAAATGGCTTTGTAGTATTTATATTACCTAAAAAACAAACATGTGGACTGGTATCCAGCAGTACTGTCATAGAATATGTGACCCCTTCCTCTCCTAAGAGACTGGAATTCAAGTGACATATGCCACACCAGCACATTTGAGAAAATAAAACAAAAAACCACATGTATGTGCATATATATACACATACGTATATATTCTCCTTAAAAGATGGCATTTACAGAGTCCAACTATGTGCAAGGCACTGATGTCATCTATGTATAAGCACTTAAAAATAGAGTCTCAAGTCTCCTGATTCCCAAATGCATAAGCAACCTTTCTGTGAAAATTACAATGGCATTCATCAGCACACATTAAAAAGAGAAGAAGAAAAAAAGAAAGATGGTTTGTTTTACTTGAGCTCATTCTGTTGCATTTTTATTAATAGAAGTTTTAGATCAATACCAAATATTCTGCTCTGTTCCAGTGATTGAATGTGAATACATTATGTGCATACAAAAATAGTGATAATCTAAGTTGATACAATAGTTCATTTTGCATTAGTGTCCTAGATGGGACAATGTTAAGAAGCAATTTAAATGAAATTCATTTAAATGTCAGCTCTCATGCTTGCGATTTTTCTATAATTGGTTATTTAATTAAAATAATTCTCATAGTCATTAATTTAGACTAAAACTTGCTGTGCACTGACATGTTTTAATTACATGGTATTAACAAAATTGATATGCTTTAAAAAAGCATGGTTAAATTTTAAACAAGAATAAATTAGAAATCTCATAGATCATCCTACTTAGTGTATTTATGAGAAAGTCGGTCATTTTAAATGTTTATTACAAACAAAGCCATAGCATTATTGTGCACATGCTGCAGTTTATGTCTCACATCTTTTAGAGGATTTGATGCGAAGACAGGGCTCCCATTCTTGGCTGTCTTAAACAACACACTAAAAGAACTAAACAGTAAGTACCAGGAAACCATGGCTTGTTCCTCAGTACACACTGATGCAGAGTGAATGTTCATGTGATGCTGAAACTCACGGAGACTTTGCATGTAAGACGATGCTAGACAGAAGGACTTAATGACTGAACATATATTAACAGGGTAAAGCCAATGATTCTTGTTATAATCATCATCTGTGATTCTCCTCTCAAAGACATAGTGTTTCAGTTCAGCCTTAAAAAATTAGTCTTCACATTACTTTGTAGTTTATGTTTTTGAGGTTACCTTCATGACCAGTTCCATCCTCATTTCAGTCTTTGTCAAAGGACTAGATAAATATTTTACCCTTTTCAAATTGCAATTGTAATCTTTGTCAGGAGTATGAAAAATCAGAATTTTAGTGTTTTCTATGAATTAGAGGACTTCTATATTGCTTTGACCTTTTTAATATTCTGTAATTTAATTGGATGGACAATCTTCTTTTTACCAGGGATTGCCAGTCTTTCTATTTAATAAACGTACTGATATAAAGCAGCCTTTTAAATGGCTGATTCTCCTTTGTTTCCTGGGTTGAAGATTTGGACAGGTTAGGGCAGCATGCTTGCTGACTTCTATTATTCCACCTTACTTGTAGTCAAGAGTTTTTAAAATTCTTATGTGTTTGGGTCCTATGACCTAATGTATTTTTGGATATATGACAGTTATAGAATCAGATTTCTAATCTAGTCTCTTCACTAGTCCTCAGTTTTAGATGGACCTAGATCTATGAGCACAGAAGCCTATGAGTGATGTCCAAAGATGTCATTTCATGACTCTTGATCTGACAGAAAAGAATGGGAGACTATTTTGCTTATGCCGTATCACAGCCTTTGTAATTTTCAAATGCTTGCCACAACAGGAACTTAGCATCTCTTATTCAGGTCTTCTCCAGTCTCAAAATTAACATGGTATTGATGATCTGAAGACAGAGGGTCAAAAGAAAGTAATGACTGTTCATAACCTAAGTTGTAATCCAAACCATATAAATATGTGGAAATTGGTTTAGAGCATGGAGTGGCCCTTTAATACAGTTCCTCAAGCTATAATCACACCTAAACATAAAATTTTCTATTGCAACTTTGTAGTCAGAAGTTTCTGTGTCCTTCACCTTAGCCTAGCCCTGAGGATTTGGTCCCAAATAATCACAGAAAGGCATATGCTAGTTACAAGCTGTTTGGCTTATGGCTCAGGCTTATTACTTGATAAGTCTTTCAACTTAACCCATTTTCAGAAGACATACCAAAACACTACTTCATAATTGTGTTACTTTTGTGAAGATAATGTAAACATTGGATATGCAGGATGTGTGATGTGTGACTGCTAAAGAGGTCTTCAACCACACTGAAAGGTTTCAATGTATTTGGGTTTTCATGGGAGGCAACAGATAATTGAATTTAGTTGTACAGTAAGTGTGGACCAGTTGCAGTGGGTATCAGCAATGGACTGCTATTTTGTCCTCTTGCTTGGCTAGTCAAGGGTCTGCAACTTTCATCTTCCAGTACTTTCCTATTTAACTGTATTTACACTTATTTACACTTTTATGGATGTTGGCAGCACAGAGGGTGCTCAGTATGAGTGCAGATTCTTAACACCATTAGATTGCTCACAATTTCTCCCCATATTAAAAGATGTTGGAGTTAGTATCACAGAATATATAAGATTATAAAGTTTGGGTCAAGGGATTTGAGTTCAATATTGTGCATAACTATTTCTTAAATAGTTGTAGATCACCATAAACAAATTCTTTGTATATGTAGATCCAGATGATTAACAATAGAGTTCTTTTTAATGGAAACTAATGGCAGTGGTTATAGAAATGGCTGAGAGCTTAAGAGCACTTGCTGCTCTTGCAGAGGACTTAGGTCCATTTCACAGCACCCATAAGACAGCTCAAAATCATCTATAACTGCAATTCCAGGAGACCTAATGTTATTTTCTGGACTTTGTGAATGCAGGTACACACATGGTACAAGTATATATATGTAGGCAAACACTCATACATATAAACATACCTAAAATATTAAAATAAGGAGAAAAGCACAAAAACCTCAGTTTAATTTCTAATCCAAATCTGGTATTAAATATTAAAATGAGAGTTTGTGATCCACAAGACTACTAAAATTAAACTCAGTTTTGTTGAGGATATGGAAAAATAGGGCATCTATTTTACTGGCACTACATATCAGAATTTAATTTTCCTTTTTAGTTTTATGGTTTTTTGAGATAGGGTTTCTCTGTATTGGCCTGGTTGTCCTGAAACTCTCTCTGTAGACCAGGCAGGTCTTGAACTCAGAGATTCACCTTCCTATGCCTCCCAGGTACTGGGGTTAATGGTATGCACAACCACCATCCAGCCAGAATTTTAAATATGTATGTAATTTTTTTAACAACTTGCCCTTTAAGAAAACACGTTCAACATGAGTATACTTATATTTATACACAAATATGCATGTACAATGCTACTTACTTTATAGCCTCACAAACAGAGAGGGAATGATTTTGTGAAACCCATTACAAATATGTAACTCTAGAAGAAAATGCATTGGGAGATTAAATGATGAAATTTCATTTTGCAATTTATAAATTAGAAATATTTAAGAAGACACTGTAGGGAATTAAAATAAAAGGACTGTGTTAGAAAACTTCTGAATCATTAAACATTTCATTTTCTAACTTCCAGGTGGCAAAATTTATGATGTATGAAATTATTTCTGGGACATCTGGAATTTTCCACTTGAATTCTATAAAGGGTACTTTTATTTATGCAGTTTACTTCTGTAATCTTTGGCTCAAGAAGAAAACTCAATTTTCAATCTCCTCAGGTAAACTTCTCCCCACAAATCAGATTTTTTTATTCTCTTCCCTGGGAAGATAGGAAGAAATTAGCCAAAAATTAATCTACTCATTAATTTAAGAAAGATTTTCCTCAAATCTTTATTGTATCTGGACACTTAATTATAGCCTGGAGAAACAGAAAGATGCAATCCCTGTCTTCATTGTATACACACACTTAACTGTCTATCAGCAGCAGCATCCATCAAGGGAAAAAATTTTCCAAGCCAGGTGACTATAATTCCAGCTATTTGGGATGTTGATAAAGAAGATTAGCCAAACTTAGAATTTGGGGTCCAGGGTAAGCAATCTATAATAAACTCATACATACAATAAATAGATAAATAGTAGTTCTTTATACATCTTTATTCTTGAAGCTAAAATATGCTTAGAAACCTGTTTATGCAAACTATCACAATGTAAAGAAGGTCTTGGATCTCCAGGCCTACCAAAAGATCATCTAAGACCAAGAGATTGCTTGTTCTATCCTCTGTCCTATACTGCTTCCAATTACTTATTGTAGAAAGGACAATATTTTTTCTCAAATTCCTGGAGAGTTTCATTTGTCTTGCCACTTGGTTCACTATCCTCTGGTGAATACAGTAGACTTTGCCCAGCTTGGTACCATCCCCATCAAGTTTAGTGGTGAAGCCACAGAAGACTTTGCACTCTTCCATGTCAGTCAGATGTTTATTGCTGTAGCAAAACACTTAAGAAAACTGACTGAAAGGTAGAATGATGCTTTATTTGGGATCATGGTTTCAGTCCATGGTTACCCACCTGACTCCATAGTTTTAGGCTGTGGGCAAGTAGAACATCATGATGGCGAGTGTGTGGTAGTGCAGGGTTGCTCCATTTCAGCTGCAAAAAAACAGATGGATAGAAATAGACCATGACCAAATACACCCTTCCAGGGCACAAAGCAAGGACATAAGTTCTCCAATCAGTGACCACCTTGGGTAGCTTCTACCAACCCCTACTAGTGTCTTAAATTATTAATTCATCAATGGATTAATATTTTGATTAGATGAGAGAGTTCATAATATGGTCATCTTTTCAAAAGCCTCATGAGCTTCCAAGTAACCATGTTTTTAACACACACAGGTCTTTGTCATTTCAGATTCATACAATACCTCAGCTCAGAGACAGAAATGTCCAACATAGGAAAAGTAAGGTGAAGTCTCTGCATTGTGGCTCCTGAGTGGGAGCTATAATCAAAGCCCATGTCCCTGGGATAAGCTACTTAAACAAGGTACCTGAGTATGAGTGCCTATATATTCTTAAGTCATACAGGGAGAAGTCTTCTATCTTCCACTGTTATGATAAATATGGAGGGTATTTGTTATTATAACTTCCAATAACCACTGCAGGATCCCATGCCATTGCTCCCCTAGGTTCCTTTGTATGACCTCTTCACCCAGGGCAAGCCTTTGTTTTTGACTCCAGTCCTCACTGATTTCCTGTCAAACAGTGGTAGATACTTCCTCCCTGGGGAGCAATGCTGCCAGATTACATATGTAATAGGGAACAGGAAATGGTGATAAGCAGCTTAGCCATCATTTCTGGCCTGAGCAGTCCATGCCCGCCTGGGTGGTGGAAGACTGCCTGTGAGCACAAGTTGCTGATGAAGAATGTCACTCAGCCCTGGAGAAGTGGAAACACATGAAAAATTGCAGCCTCAAGTAGCTGAGGAGTGTTATGTTTTCATAACTGTTAGGGATTAGAATTAGCATTTGGACTGAACATTTCTTCAGCTAGGGAAAAAAGACCTGAAATAAAAATTCCCTTCTTAAATGTAAATATTTGAAGAAATTTGAGGAAATGATAACCATTGATAGTGTGGACACATTTATCTTTTTTCAGGTAAACTAATTAAGGCTCTATTATAATCTCCTCTCAATTCTCAAAGCTTTTGAGATGGACAACAGGGTGTGTGTGTGTGTGTGTGTGTGTGTGTGTGTGTGTGTGTGTGTACTGCATTTTGGGGAAACAGATTATGCACCTTCTTGACTAGACTAAGAAGTAAAGAAAGCCTTTAGAACTCCAATAAAGACAACAATCAGTTCTGGTCTAGAAGAAAGCAAACTGGATATCATTGCACCATAGTAACAAATGCAGTAAGAACAGGACAGCCAAGCTACACTGGTACTTTTATAGTTTAGGCTTACGAAGGGCAGCTACATTATCAGGCAGCAGGATAATCAATAGAAGATGGCTTCACACAGTACCTCCAGATTTAGCAGAACACATGACACCTAGATAAATTTGAATCTCAGATGAGCAATAAATGCTATTTAAACGAGCACTTGGGTTTTCTGTTGTAGGTGATTGAAATCCTGACTGAAACCTGTGAGGACTGCTACCCACGTGGAACTATTCAACTTTACATACATAGAACTGAGGTTTTTGTTTTGGTTTTAAAAAGAATATTACTATGAGTAAATGAATTTAATTTTATAAAAACCATTGGAACTGAAGAGAGGAGAAGACAAAATAAGTCTGATAAACTTCATCAGATCTTTAAAAGCCTATATCTGGGACTTTATGACCAGAAGAATTAGTGTAGAAGTTATCTTACTGATAATTAGCATGCTAATCAGGTTTCTGTCACTATGTCAATACCAAGTTATTCAACTTACAATGATAAATTGTATTTTTGGATTGCTGCTTTGGAAATTCTGGTTCCCTGATACCTATAATATCCATGATAATGGTTTTAGGCCTGTGACTGGAGATGAGTACCTCATGGCAGGAGGGTGTAGTAACATAAAACTGCATACACATTGACCCATAAGTAAAGAGGTAAAGAGGGTGCTAAAGTTCAATTGTGCTCCTCAAGTACACTGGGCTGGTGACCTGCACACATGATCCCTCCTCTTAAAGGCTCTACTATTCCTACAGACCACCAAGTTCGGAAACCTGCTTTCACATACAGTCCTCTGAGGTTTTTGATTTTGTACGGGCCAGAGGTCTGACTTGCCTGTGGCCACCCTCCCCTCCCCCGGCAAAATGACTTAGATGTTTATATTAATTTTATTTTGTTTGGCCTATGTCTTAGGCATATTGTTAGCTAGCTCTTTCATCTTAATTTAACTTATTTGTGTTAATCTATTTTGTCATGTGGCCTGTGGTCCTTAGCTAACTTGTAGTCTTGTATGTTTTTTGTGTGGCTGGATGGAGTCTGTCTGACTCCACTCTTTCTCTTGCCTTTCCTCTGATTTCTCCACCTATTTTTATGGCACCCGACATAGGTCAAAACAGTTTATTTATTTATTTATTTATTTATTTATTTATTTATTTACAACATACAGATGAACATTCCCACCACAGAAGAAAATTTCAAATCTCAACTGTAGTTCCAACTAAGACGGTAAGAAAACAAACAATGAAATTATTTAAGGAATTTCCTGAAGCAATTGTAGTCAACTTGGGGTTAGAAGCACAAAGACAGAAATCATGCTCAACTAACATCAACTTTGGAGCAACAGATATTTTTCCAGAATACTATTTGCTAGTTCATATCTCTTACAAAGTAAGGAAACAGTTTTAAGAGTGTTTTTGAGAATTAAAAGCTATTCCTGCCTAACCTTCTTGGGTATGGTCTCATTGCCTGCTAGATTAAGCTCATCACATTTCTCTAAAATGGTGATTTGTGTATTTTAATTCCCCAAATATACAGTTTTAAATGTGATTTTCTTAGTTTGCTTTATGTTGCTGTGATTAAAAAGACAGACTAAAACCAAATTAAGGAGAAAAAGTTTACTTCAGCTTATAGGTCAAAGTACATCTTTGAGTAAAGCAAGGTCAGGAAAAGAAAAGGAAAAAAATTATAAAATGTTGGACATCAATATATCTCCTCCTGGGCCAAGGGACAGATAGTGGTAGAAGGTAGAGAAGGCATTGTTTTGGGCACCTTTACAAACAACACATCATTTCCCTGATACTAAAGGTTGATATTTTGTGATAGGACTATCCAGAAATGACACATTTCCCATAATTTGTAACTTCCTCACAAGGGGTCCCACCAGCAAGGCTGCAGCAGCGTCTTACTGAGAACAGAGGAAAACATGCCATGCTAAGAACAAAGAAACAGTGAACAGAAGAATGGTTACAAGCTGGCTTGTGAGCACATGGAGAATATCTCTTTGTGGAGCATTTTAAAGCATAATAAAATAAGAAAGGCCTTCAATATACTCTCTCTATCCAAATGGTATCTTATGTTAACTAAATCACATAGAAAGGATATTACTGTCAAAACTAGAACCCAATGTAAAGCCCAACTTTGTCATTTTTCTTGAGTCAGTAGAGGGGGCCAGATCTCAGAGTTCCCTTGGATGTCTCTTTCTTCAAGACATCAAAGAGAGAAGTAGATTCCTCCATCATTAAATTTATTTTGTAAGAGATGTACTCTTTTAGGTTTCATGTTTAGGACCAGTAATTGTTCAGTAGCCAAAATTACCCAAGAAGAACCAGCCTGCCGAGCTGATTGGTCAAAATAAGTAGGGTGAAAGAAAATCTAGCTCCACCAAGGTACCATGCCCTAGCAAAGCTTTTCAGTCATTGGCCTTTCTCCAGGGACCCAGTCATGAGATTATTTTTACATAATACACTGGAACACAGAGCACTTATTACCCAGTCTATCTCAATGAAAGAAAAAAGTCTGTTTCATTCACTTCTAACATCTCTAGAAAGAGAATCATCCATGTTTGGCAATTTCCAAATATTTTCTAATGGTCCATAGAGCCTGTCAGACAAACTCACATAAAATATTTAAGGAGGGCCATACCACTTCTAATCACAGTCATCGCATCTAATCGTAATCATTGTGAAAGCCAGAACTATTTGAGCACTTTCTGTCTACCACGTTAAATGTTCTGTATGTTTAATCAACACATTATTATACTGTTATCTTCAGTTGATAAATTGACATAGACAAGTACATCGTCCAAATGGTAAACAGAGTTAAGTCCAGGAAGGCTTACTGTGATAATTTGAAAGAAAATGGCCCCCAAAGGAAGTGGTATTGTTAAGATGTGTGGCCTTGTTGAAGAAAGTATGTTACTATGGAGGCAGCTCATGCCAAACCCCATAAAGTTCACTTTCTATTGGCTGAAAAACTGAGAAGTCGGTTACCTCTCAAGCACCATGTCTGCCTGCAATCTGCCATGACCCATTATAACAAAAATAGATTGAAACTCTGAAATATAAGAGAGCCTTATATTTAAATAAATTATATATTATATTTCATAGCCTTATAAATAAAACAGTTAAGTGTTTTGCTTTGTTTTTTTAAAATAAATATTGCTGTGATCATAGTGTATCTTGACAGCAATAGAAATCCTAACTAAGACACTTATCAAATGGGTTATACAATATCTATCCTTGAAATTGCTTACCTGTGTTAATTACTATGGTTATTCAGTGAATAGGTTCTGTAAGTATAATAGGTACCTAGAACTACCACAGGGATTGATCTCTGCAGATATATCAAATGTCTCACACAGACATTGTAATGGTGAAGGTAGGGCAGAACTTAAAGTGTCTATTTTTAACTCTCAATGATAAATAAAAGATAATGGAATTAAAATCAGTATTGATTAAGTCCATGCCATCACATAAAGAGACAAACAAGTAAGAAAAAAAGAGACTTTGTAAGATTAAAAATACAAAAATAAACCCCCAAGAAGAACGAAGGAATAAAGAAATAGGTGTGGCTCCCACTAGAGTTACTAATGTTAGAATCCAACGCTAGAAATTATACTAGAAGGTAGAGTTGAAAGGCACTGAAACTAAAGTAATAGTTTGATGACACACGAGGAAAGGGGGCTTGAGTAGAAAATTACTTTCTGCATTGAGGGACTAAGTGA
Organism: Sigmodon hispidus; assembly: GCA_004025045.1. Taxonomy (NCBI): domain Eukaryota; kingdom Metazoa; phylum Chordata; class Mammalia; order Rodentia; family Cricetidae; genus Sigmodon; species Sigmodon hispidus. The sequence continues at coordinate 43,310 of PVIH01000066.1, read as the reverse complement.
AACTATAGATATAAAGGATAATATGTACAGCCTCAATATTTTCGATAAAGCATATTTTTAAATGACCTTAAAGTAAGTACTATAGTCCAATGAAAATCATGGAGTAGCACAGTTTTTAAAATAGAAGAAAACAGTGGCAGTTCATGTCTACAACCCCACAGCTCAGGGGTAAAGCAGGAGGATCCGAAGTTTGAAACCAGTTTGGGAAACTCAGTTAAACCATTTCTGAACAATGAAACACGCAAAATGTGTTGCAGATATAACTTGGTGAAACAGTGCCTGCCTAGTGTGTATGGGGCTCTGGATTTCATCTCCAGCCCCAAACAAGGGGAAAGGAAGGGAGGAGAAGGAGGAGAGGGAGGAAGAAGAAGTAGAAAGGAAAGAATGACAAACAGAAGCAGCCATTTCTTATGCAATTTGAAACAAAGAGTTTGTTATTTATTTATGTTAGCAACTAAAATGCTGTTATTTGTCTGAATACAATGTTTTCTCTAAAGTCATCCTAAGGGTAACCACTTATCTTCTCCTTTTTCTATTCACGTGTTACTACACTAGAGACATCTTTCTTTCTTTCCTTCTTTCTTTCTTTATTTCTTTCTTTTATAAAGGGAGCCATATTATGTTTATTAAGGAGGGGGCGGAGGGGAAGAGAGGAGAGAAAGAGTAGGGTAGGGGGCAGAGAGAAAGAGAAAAAGAGGAAGTCGAGACATTTTTCTTGATTAGCTACCAAAAATATATTAAATAGCATTTCTCATCACCATTAATGACTTACTTTTAAAATTCACTTTCCATGACTGTTGATGTACCAGCATGTCTATTAAGGTTGTCTCGCCTGTGAATCGGGTAGGCTACACTGTAGGTTTCCTGTGTTGGACTACTCTAGTTTGAGTTATCACAGGGACATTTGTTACCCAGACCACACTCCTACTTAGTAAAGTCCTGGGCTGTGCTCAGCATGCAATCCAATTGCTCAATACTTATAATGAAAAGCATCATGTTCTCTCACTTCTGCACTTGTATGCATGATCTTCCCTCTGCCCAGCAAGCCCACCAGTGCCTCCCTTTTATTGTGAATTTAAAGTTATTTTTGAGACACAGTTATATGTGCCATCTTGGGTTACTCTTTTCCCTCCCCGGAAGGATTCTTTTTGCTTGTGTGCAATTCCATAGTTTTCACCTAATAGTTCTTACTGCACTGTAGTGTGATTATTTTTCTGCAAGTCATCTCCTCATTCTGTCTATTCTCCTTCATCCTTGCGTGTTCAGTGATCTATGATGCAGTGTTTAGCTCCTTGTGGAATCCAGCAGGCATCAAAAGATACCTAGGGCCACTTGAGAGTTTGAGTTGAATGTGTAAGATCACTGTTTTCTTGTTCTTCTCCTTGATTAGTTCATTTTCTTCACTAACAAGGTCAATAGTAGCTGTATTACCAGAAGAAGTGCAGTGGGGTTCCATGTTGACCCTTAGCCTTCCTATTCCCGGAGCCAGAAAAGGTTACCTGTTTTATGAAACATTCTCCTAAGTCCTTCATTCTGCTATTACGCGTTATTCTCAGTCTACCTGTTCTTGCTTGTTTATTCTTCTCAGTGTCCTTTTGCATAAGAAAGAACATCTTATGACTCTTGGTTTCTAGACTTCATTGCAGTGTATGTCTTTCCAGGCTGTTCCTGAGAAGCAAACACTATTTAGGTTCAAGAAGATCCAACAAATACAAGAGGCAACATGAGTATTATGAAAAATGTACTTGTAAGCAAGGACATGTCCTAACATGGACTCACTTTGTCCTGAGCATTTTGTTTTCCAAACTGCCAATGACTTCTGCTGATTGTCCTCCCAGAGTTCTGTGTGTTTTTTATTTCCATTTTTGACTCTACTACTCTCATATTTAACTTTAAGCTGTACATCAGAAACCCACCTGACACTGCCCTAGAGGTAACACACACCCCGGTGGCTTCAAAGGTTCACTTGTTTTTCATATATTTATAAAGATTTCCCAAGCACTTCTGGTATTCAGTGAGGGAGTTACAAAGACTCCAGAGCAAAGCATAATGTCTGTTTGGATATTATGTCCATACCTAACCTAACAAATAACCTGTAATCACAGACGGGAAAGGGCCAATAGAAGATGCTTTCTTAGAGACCTGCAAGACTATCTTATTTAAAGATATTATTGCTGGGATAAAACATCACAACCAAAGGCAACTTGGAAAGGAAAGAGTTTATTTGGCTTACACTTCTGTATCATAGTTCATTATCAAAAGAAGTCAGGTTAGGGACTGAAGCAGGGCAGAAACCTGAAGGCAGGAGCTGATGCAGAGGTCATAGAAGTGTTTACTGACTTGTTCTTTACAGCTTCCTCAAACTACATTTTTTATGCACCATAGGACCACCATCCCAGGGGCTCCACCTACAATGGACTGAGTCTTCCCTGACCAATCTCTAGGGCTATCTCCAGCTCACCTTATGATGTCATTTTCTCAATTGAAGCTCCTCCTTTTTAGCTAACTCTAGCTTGTGTCACACTGACACAAACACTAGCCAGGACAGTAAGATAGGAAGGTGATACAGGAACTGCTGGCCATAGGAAGTGCCTTTCTGCATGGGGTTAGTTGAAGAGCCTCTCTTGTGCATCTCTCTCTGATGGTTCCAGGAGAGGTGCGTAGACGCAAACACAAATAACACTCCAAACACACATGTGAGATCTAATGCTTTTTCTTTATACTTATTTCTCAAAATAGATAATGCACAGTTAACATAGAAACTATGATAGACAAAATAAATGTACACTAACAAAAGTAAAAGTCGACACATTTATGATACATATGTCATAAAAATAAAAATAACAAATCATTATTCGTCATTCTACAAAAAATTCTTCTTCAACTAACTACTTGATCTTCAACTTGATAGGATATTCTTTGTAGTTAAATGTAGGTCTTTCTGTACTTTCCCAATTGTATAATTAGTAAGACTTACTGTATTAGGGGTTAGAGAGATTGCTTAGTCATTAAGAGCTTATAGCGCTCTATCAGAATGTCCATGTAGCTCAGTACTGCCTATATCTCCAGCACTAGGGATCTGACACCCTCTATGGACTCTATAAGAACTCTCTCTCTTGCATAAGTATATATAACTCTCCCAGCATACATACATATGGACATAATTAAAAATAAAAGCTTAAAAATATTTAAAAATGATTATTAGGTTAAAAGCTCAAGTATTGTTCACAAAACTACAGAAAAATAATTATACTAGGCCAGTGGTTCTCAACAAGTGAGTCACAACCTCATTGATAAACCTCTATCTTCCAAAATATTCACATTATGATTCATAACAGTAGCAAAGTTACAACTATAAAGTAGCAACAAAAATAGTCTTATGGTTAGGATCACTACAACATAAGGAACTGTATTAAAGGGCACAGCATTAGAAATGTTGAGGAGTAATGCATTAGACTATAAATGCTATTCAGTTGAACTTTATACAAGTTATAAATCAAAGGGGGAAAAAACCTTTTGAGAAAAATAAAGAAATTTCATAAAAGATGGTACATGTAAGTTGTCTCTTTAGTATTATCTATGACAGGAATATTTTCCAAATAACTGTGCTAATTGCATTCTTAGTAATGTAGGTGTTTTGTTTAATTTTATCTTTGCTATAAAGTGCCATGTATTTAAATACGTATAGATGATAGTACAGGTATATATACATCAACTTGGCTATATTTTAATATAGAATTTATTTATATATGATGTCATAATTTCAGATAAATATATGATAAAAAAATTGGTGCGTTATTTTGTTTCGTTTGTATTTTAAGTCGCCAAGTCTCACAAATTCATATTTCTAAATTATATTCATATTAAGGTATCAGTATCAAGTGAACTAAAATATAAATATGTTAATTTATACTATGAAGGGTATTAAGTTTTTAATATTGACAAATATTGCAAATATTGACCACAAAGGCCTAAATACAATTCACTTGCTTGGTATAAACTAATCAGAGTGATACCTATTCCTTCTCTGCTTGCTGGGTTGGATGTCAGTCAGCCATATACTATAACTACCCTGACTCCCAGAACTACAACACAAAGTTTAGCCTGTTTGGCCACTTTGGATCTGTTTCTTCTCATTTGGTTAACTAAGCCACTGTGCTTTGACAGATTTTTGAGTTCGTGAAACATATTTTCCCCCTGCTGTTTAGAGACTAATCATTTTTTTCTTACTGCTTGATTGTCATGGTAGAAACAGAAGAGTGCCTTTCATTTCCTTTCATTTCACCGTAGTTAATGAAAATGAAACAATTTCTATGTAACACTGGGCATTAGTCTTTTTCCTAAAAGCTGTGGATTGTCATTAACTGACAAAGTACTCTGCTGCCAAGATCTTGCAAGTATTGTATTTGTTGCCTGGTGCCAAACATCCTCTTTAAATGCTAATGAACAAAGTATGGCATGCATTCTGTTCTTGATAGATTAGGGCTATACCTTCTGTGGTCAACAGAAGGGGAATTCCCGGCCCATATGATTTCCATTCTGGCGAGCTCATCTCCTTTCTACTCACAAGCCCATCAGCATTTAGACATATTACTCAATCTTCTCCTCTCATTGAATACAACAGTCACAGCTTAGCTCATCCACTAAAGAGGCAGAAGAGATGGTATGAGGCTACTTCTCCTAATACCCCCACCTCCTCCCACTGAAAATGCCAAATCTAACCTTCACTTGGCTGCATATGAGTCACCAAGTTATAGAAAGCTGTGACCACACAACCGGTGGCTATGACTTTTTCTCCACAGACATTTAGTTGCCACCAAAGAATTTTAGACAATGTGGTGATGTGATTTAGTAGAATAGTAACAGAGAAGGAGGATATAAAAGAACTATGAAGCAAAAGCAGCATTTTTTTTTTAAATCATGGAGTTAACACATTCATACAAAGGTACTTGCAGAAAGGCTGAGGAGTCCACTAAGTTTAGGAGCCACCTTAGAAAGATTTTGTTTCTTTTTTTCTTTTTTCTAAGACAGGGTTTCTCTGTGTAACCCTGACTATTCTGGAAATCATTCTCTAGACTAGGCTGGCCTCATATTCAGAGATCTGTCGCCCCTGCCTTCAGAGTGCTGGGACTAAAGGCCTGTGTCACCATTGACAGTTTAGGTTGAGTATGAAGTGTCAACATCAAGACCAGTTGACATTACATGCAACCTTTTAAAACTTCTGTTTCTTCTTCAGGTTTATTATGTGCTAAATTGCTGCTATGTTACAACCAAAAATTCAAAATTATAATGAAATTTATATGAGATATTGTTGCTAAAAATTATAGCATCATACTTGGCTTTGGCATATGCTTGTAGTCTGTGGGAATTTTCTGCTGATGGATGAAAATTTTCCATGAATTTAGCAGCTCACAAATACATATTTTTATCACACCATTTTCTACATCAGAGCTGCAGTCATGTAGATTAAAGTGCATAAAAATATGCTCTCTAGTAAAAGTTTAAAATTCATTGAGAAGAGCTGCAGCTTCAAGAGTGGCCATTTTAAATGTATAGAAGCTCCATGAGATACACAAATAGGATGGCTGGTTTGTGCATGGTTTTCCATCTTCAAGTTTTTGTTTTTATAAGGAAGCTGTTATTTTTTTTATAGTTCTTTGAAAATCAATATCAAACTTTAAAAAAAAAAAAGGAAAACATTCAGGATAGCTAAAAACAAAACAAAGCAAAACAAAACAAAACAAAACAAAAAAGCCAACCAAACCTACAGTAATAAAACTTCTCTCTCCTCTAAAATACATGAAACATAAAAAATAAAATCTAAAGCTTCTCAAGCCAGGTTAGGCTCAGCTACAAATTAAGAAAGCACAGTAGGTCACAGCTAATGCCCACGAATGCACTATGGCCACCACAAATTTCTGCTAAGCAACCCTTCTACAGTAAAACCAGAAGGTTTTGTGTGTGTGTGTGTGTGTGTGTGTGTGTGTGTGTGTGTGTGTGTGTGTGTGTATGTGTGTGTGTGTATGCTTGTGTGTGTGTGTGTGTGTTTTAAATCACTTTATCCACCCATCATCTTTCAATGAAATAAGAATGTTTTTGCTTAAAGTCAATAATACATTCCCTATAAAGCTGATATTTTATTTTTTCTTTATTTAAATTTTTTTTATAATTTTACATACCAACAACAGTTCCCCTTCCCTCCCCTCTTCCTACTAGCCCCCAACATCTCCCCACCCTACCCCTCATCCACTTCTCAGAGAGGGTAAGGACTCCCACAGGGAGGCAATATAGTCTGCATATCAAGCTGAGGCAGGACTAAACCCATCCACACCATATGAAGGCTGAGCAAGGTATCCCTCTATAGGGAATGGGCTCCAAAAAGCCAGTTCATGCACTTGAGATAAATTCTAGTCTCACTGCCAGAGGCCCCACAATCTGACCAAGCCACACACTGTCATCCACTTTGAGTACCTAGTTCAGCCCATGCAGGTTTCCAACTGTCAGTCCAGAGCCCATAAGCTCCCAGTAGCTCAAATGTCTCTATGGGTTTCCCCATCATGAGCTTGACCCCTTTGCTTATATAATCCCTCCTCACTCTCTTTGATTGAACTGGGAGCTTGGGCCAGAATTCTGTGACATTTCAAAGTTTCTGTCACTTAACTTCTTTTCTTTTTCTCATTTATTCATTGTATTTACTTCTTAGAAATGGATGGCACAATAGCAAATTCAGTGGAGTTTTAGGAGACTGAATGCAGAGGGATACTGGTTCCAAATAGTATTGTTGTAAGGAAAGCTGAAGATCCAAGACATTCATGCTAAAGAATTCCCCTCTTTCAATGACATAAGAATGCTTTTGCTTAAGGTCCACTAATGAGTGAATACATCTCTTGCTTCTCCTTCTGGGTTTGTGATACCTCACTCAGGAGGATATTCTCCAAATACATCCATTTGCCTGCAAATTTTAGGATATCATTTTTTCTTACTGCTGAGTAGTACTCCATTGTGTAAATATACCACAGTTTGTTAATCCATTCCTCAGTTGAGGGGCATCTAGGTTGTTTCCATGTTCTTGCTATTATGAATAATGCTTCTATGGACATAGTTGAGCTAATGCTTTTGGGGTGCAAATGTGTATCTTTAGGATATATCCTCATTAGTGGTGTTGCTAGATCCTTGGGGAGATTGATTTTCAGTTTTCTGAGAAACTTCCATACTACATTCCAGAGTGTCTACAGAAGTTTACACTCCCCTCCAAAAATGGAGGAACGTTCCCCTTAATCTGCATCCTCTCCAGCATAGGATATTATCTATGCTATTGATCTTAGCTATTCTGACAGGTGTAAGGTGGTATCTCAAAGCTGCTTTGATTTGCATTTCTCTGATGACTAAAGATGAGCATTTTTTCAAGTGCTTTTCAGCCATTTGTAATTCTGTTGAGAAATCCCTTTTTTAGTTCTGAACCTCATTTTTTAAATTGGGTTACTTAGGGCTTTGGACTCTAGTTTCTCAAGTTTTCTATATATTTTAGAGATCAATCCTCTGTCACTTGTAGGATTGGTGAGGATCTTTTCCCATTCTGTATGTTGTCATTTTGTCTTAAAGACTGTGTCCTTGGCCTTACAGAAACTTTTCAGTTTCAGGAGGTCCCACTTATTGATTGTTGTTCTTAGTGTCTATGTTACTGGTGTTATATTTAGGAAGTGGTCACCTTTACCAATGCATTGGAGGATATTTCCCACTTACCTTTCTGTCAAGTTCAGTGTAGCTGGTTTTATGTTGAGGTCTTTGACTCACTTGGATTTGAGTTTTGTACATGGTGATATGTTTGGATCTATTAGTATTTTTCTACACACTGTCATCCAGTTATGTCAACACCATTTATTGAAGATACTATCTTTTTTCCAATGAATATTTTTGATCTCTGTCAAATATCAGGTGTTTACAAGTGTGTGGGTTAATATCTGTATCTCCAATTCAATTCCATTGATCCACAAGTCTGTTAAAAGCTAATATTTTAAACAGAAGTATGAGTACAAGTAGGCAGAACTTTGGTTTTTTTAGAGGATGTATGTGAACCTTTCTGGGTGTAGAGTGCAACCACTTTCAAATTTTGCATAGTACTAAGCAGAGTTTATTGTCTTGCTTATAGGACTAAACTCCATGCTTTCCCAGTGGCTTTCAATGAACTTACATACTCTCTTGTCAGGCCATACCTATCCAAGTCCTCTAACATGGCTATAGACTTCTTCAAGGCCAACATCTTCTTAAGAAGATAGAGTCCTATAGTACAAGGAAATCAAAGAATCATCTCTGTTATCACCTTTGTCATATTCAGTTAATCTGAAACAAGTGATAGGTCCTATAAATCTATATTTAGGAGAAGATTGTTATATATGAATGGGAGACATTGAGTCTAGTTTAGACTGCTACCTACTACTATGTACATACATAAATACATATGTGTGTTTATCCTTTTAATATGTTATTATGGTTTTTGTTAATCCATTTTGCTACATGACACAAAAACTCATCTTGAATTTGATTACCCAAAGCAATATTTCAAAAAGAGAAAGATTAATTTTAAAATGTTCTGAAATTACTTATGATAAAAAGAATTGTGAATAACAGGATAACATTAATGCCACAAGGAACCTGAATTGGATCAAATATCTCAAGAGACTTGATATCTGTGCATGGAAGGACACTCAGTTTGCCTATGTGATGACGGTTTTACTGCTCTCATAGGGTCACATTTACCCTCTCTAGCTTCCTCAGCTAATGCAGGATTTCCTGCATTAAGGCTCAGACCTTCTTCCACTACTTCTAGAAGGAACATGCTTTGCAAGGACTGCAAGAGGATTGTGATAGATAATGTGCATTGTTAGAGACCAGTAACTCAGGCCAGGTCAATGGAAAATCATGAATGATTTACCAAAGCCATTGTGCCCACCAAGGATGGAAAGAAAGTTTATTAGTTTCAAAAAATCTATGGAGCAGACAATGGAGACAAGAAGATAAGAAGTAGGGTAAGTGTGTGTGTGTGTGTGTGTGTGTGTGTGTGTGTGTGTACCAACAAAATACAGTGAATAGATAAAATATAAACATTAAAGAGTTCCATTGCAAACACTCAGTTATTCACTTTCTAATTCTAGCATCCTTAACATGTTCTTGTGCTTGCCTTACTGAATGTCTTCTGCTTCTTTCAAACATGTTTTAGTCATCAATATACATCACTGAAAACAGTGATGTTTTTATGTTATTATGTTATTATGACTTTCATTGGAATTTAGAAGACTGACTTTAATTTCAAATGTCAAAACATAAACAATCTATTGGGTAACTGAATATATATATATATATATATATATACACACATACAAGTAAGGTTAACATTCTAAAAATGGTACTGGTCTTGTCATTTCCTCAAATATGGTACTTTCTTAGTTATGAAAAAGAAAACCTAACAAACTATTATGATGGTCAAAGTTCAGGAAGTACCAGGTATTTTGCAAATATCTTTGTTCACATTCTCAATAACTGTAAGAAACATTGACTTTTATTATCCAAATTTGAACTCTTGTCAACTGTTTATCTAAAATATCTGTTGATCTTGATACTGGGATTCATGGATCTCTGGCTCAAGTTGATGTTGGCCTACATTTTATAATATTGTTATGGAATGATACTCATATAAAGAGGGAAAAATATTTTCTGGGTTAAAACTCTCCACTGAGATTTTTTTGTTATAGCATTTAAAATAGTACAAATTGATATATGATGCTAAGAAGAAATACAGTTATTCTATCTGCAATATTTTCTTAAATATGCTTAAAGCATAAATAGGGACTATGCTGTTTAATCTAAACAAAAGAAAATTGTAATTTATTAATAATTGACAACCAATTGGGCTTGGTTGGGCTTTTTTCCTATTTCACATATACATAGTTCTTTATTAAGTAATCCACAGAAGGATTTTTTTTATTTATACATTTATAGTTTGGTGATTTTTACAACATGCACCCCATCAAACTCAGTTATCAGTCCTCTCAGTTTCATACCCACTCTTATGATCTCCCATTTACAAGAAGTCCATTCATGGTGCTCATTTACTTACTTGAGTATAATTAAACTCCCTCTGGTCAGACTGTTAAAGAAAACAAGTCTTTCCTCACCTATACCCCTGCCAGAGACCATCAGTGCAGAAGTGAGGCATTGTGTTATTTAGCTATGTTCTAGCCTTGTGCTCTTGTATACAATGGGATTTCTCTCTCTCTCTCTCTCTCTCTCTCTCTCTCTCTCTCTCTCTCTCTCTCTCTCTCAAGTCTATAAATGAGTGAGTACATCCTCTGCTTCTCTTTCTGGGATTGTGATACCTTGCTTAGGAGGAAGAAGGATTTTTTTTTCATTAGATTTACTACTATCCTTATTCATTGTGATGCATAATTTAGAGAGTATCTATGAAATTATAACTTTTTAATTTTTATTACAAATAAACACAGTAACTTGTAGTCAGGTAATACACTATCTTTTCAAACTTAAAACACAAGTTTCACATTGTGAATAGCATAGGGATTTGAAATATTTAAGCTAAAGAATGCATTGTTTTGATTTTTCTAAACAAATGCTCTCATTCTTCAGTGTTTATGCTTTTTTACAATAGCATTCATAAATTTGTTTTTAAACAAAATTAACCAATTTAACTATATTACTAAAGTTTCTTCCAGGAGACCATAAACAAGTTCCTAGTATATCTTAGTAGAAATTGTGCCTACTTACAATATCATTTAGATGATAGAAATAAACTACTCGATGCAATAGAAAATATTTATATGCATTCAAAGAATTTATTATAAAAGCTTTTCCATGAGTCTAATGATCTATCTTTCCTAATACACTTTACAATGAAATTCAATTTTCATAATTCCAACAGGAAAAAAACACAGAACTTTATTAGTGAAATTGAAATGCATTGTATGTTCACAAATGAGAGAAAAAACTTATAAAAATGCATGCATAATTTAAGAAAAATCAATTGATATAGATTTCTCTGACAATCAAAGGTGTAGTATGAATACTTTATTGTCTAAACTTGAAGACACTGCAACGGTTGCTCCAAGGACACACCTACTTGCCATGAAAACATGGACATTAGGACACACTGGCCTTGCAGCTGGAGAATTAAAAACCTGGACAAGTTTGCATTGTTGAGTATTAAGTTTTACTACTTATGAAGCCCATTGCTACATTAAAATTTAAACCAACTACGTCTATTTGATAGAAATATTAAGATAAAATAGTACAATGTGTCTAATAACTCTGCCATGTTCATGTGCACACAGAAAGCTTAAAAGAAGGGTCAATTCTGTGCCCTTCATTTTCTGTAAAAAAAAATCAAGTGCAGTGTTATTTTACAAGAACTGATTGTATACACCCAGAGTAGAATGTATAGTCACAAACTCTTTGACTTACAAAAGTGTCCTACCTGTAAGATATATTAGTATAGTGAAGGCATAAAGCTTGTGCAAGTAGCTAGTTAATATCTGATTTGATGACACTGCTTGGGTAGCCAAGAACCTAAGACAAGATAGCTCATGGATCTAGAATAAAACCAAATATTGTTATTCTTTCTTTAATTAATAATAAAATGACTCCTAATGATATTCTGCTATACCCATAGATGAATAGATGCTGTGCTTTGCTCAGCTATCATCAAATGAGCTCCCTTCTGGAGAAGATGGAAACAAATTTTGAGACTCATAGCTAGACATTCTATACATATACTATATGGAAGAAGAGAGCTTGAGACACTCAGCCCTAAATGGGTTGTCTTCATCAAATCCCTGTCTCAGGGCTTAAGGAACCTTGCTGAAGAGGATGCAGAAGAAGCATAAGAACCAGAGATTGGGTGCAGAACACCAAGAAAACAAGGCTCTCTAAGTCCACATGATCAAAGCTCATAAAAACTCATCCTGAGGCAGCATGCGCAGGACCTGCACTGAGAATGTGAGTTGTGAAGCTTGAACTCATGTCCCTAGGCTTGATGACAAGAACCTTTATCTACTGAGCCATCTTGATGGCCCCAGAACAAACCTTGAAGACTACCATCTCTCGCTGACAAAGTATTGGATGGTAATAAGTGCATTTATAAGCATCATTTCTATAGTGAAAAAAGGTTAATTTGAAAGTCATTTCTCCATTCAAGAAGAACAATTTTCTCTAGTCTTCTGACTATTTATAGAAAGACCTTTACATGTGCAAACTAATTAATAAATGGGATCAATTTCGAGGTATTTTTTTCTGGTTCATCACCACTTAATCATTCAATTTAAAAAACATTTTAAAGGCCAAGTCTAAAATAGATTTGCACCCACGCCCCCAGTGTGAATTTTTCATTCTTTACAACAGTCAGTAGGTACTGTATAATGACCTTTCCTCTGTTTGGAACAGGGATTAGAATAATACATTTGACCCTTTACAGTCACCTGGGAGAGATGTTAGTCTCCATGTTCAATAAACTGAAATATGTCTCAAGTGTCCCAAGGTTAAGGCCATGACTTTAAACTATTTAACATAGAGTATCATACTGATTCACTTAAACTCACAGGCTTTGAAAAAAATGGATTAAATTATATATACTTGATCAGAACAGTTTCTTTTCTTCATACAATTAAAGCAAATATTTTACATTGCAAATACAGCAAGTTAACCCAGATGCATTGTGCATTATAATAAAATTTATAGCTGCATAAATAGCAGTGTAAACTTACAGAAAGACTAGTAATTATAGTGCCATTGATGGTCTTTGTTGCTTTAATTCTGAGGCAGCCAGAATGATTAAACTGAATCTTAATCGACTTCTCCATTAAAAATGCTGGCAGAGGAGCTCTTTTAACCTTTCCCATTGATTGAACACAACAATCACCATTCAATTATAATGCAAAAGGACATTTGTTATAATGTAGAAAAGATGCATGAGCCATTTCCTTTTACTAAAGACAATCAATGCAATGACTCCTACTTCTGCAAAGGTGAGAATGCTCTACCTGGGAGTCTGATAAAGTCAAAAACCAACAGAAACCTCCCCCAGTGTACAGAGGAGCAGAAGTATGCAGCAGAAACTCGTCTGGAAGAGATTCATTAAAACAAAGTGTATTTCCTATTACTATTTACAATAGCCACAGCTACCCTTGATTCATTGTTTTTCTTCCTAGGGTTTCAAAGTACTTAAATTACCATGATCAAAGGTTTAATGGTGAATTAATGAGGGTGGTTGCTGGGCTTTTTCTATGTGCTCTTGGTGCATGCTTAATAATACAAATCCAGGCAACTCGACTGGTAATTGGAGTAACTGAATTTTAGACTAGGAGGGAACCTTTAAGATTAACTGATTTACCTAAGGTCAGACAGCTAATTGTAACAAACCCTGACTAGGATCCTCAGTTAGTCAATGAACTAGTCATTTAGTTCCTCGTTCAGTATTTGCTGCATCTGTAACTTTGAAAGCATACTTCACCTATAGTTAGTTATGCTTCCCAATCAACTCTATTCTAGTGTGGAATACTCAGCTTCTGTATTGATACCATACAACAACCTAGAATGTATCTGCAACTGCACAAGCATTGAGAGGGACAGCAGACCACTGTGAGGGAATTTCCACAGGGCAAATCTGGTACTGAAAGAATTACTAACAACATTATTATACAAAATAGTGGCTTTTTTCTAGCCAAGACCACTAATGGTATTAGGATGTGTACAGATTTGCCCAATCAAAATTAAAAATAGCCCACCACAGAACTGATGGAGAAACTTGGACAAATCAACCAATCAGGATAGGCCTCACTTGTATGGTTCAAATTACATTATGGGCATGCAAACCAAACAGAGGTTGTTCTAAATAGAAACACGGCAGCCCTTTGTTTCACCAAAGCAGTTAGTTCTGTTAGCAGTTTTGTACATGTCTTCTTTGCATTGTTCTCAATAAACTTGAATATTGGGATGGAATATGCTTGGATTGATTGACTTCCTATGAATATTCCACCACTGCAACCCAAAGTGTGTTGTCACAAATATATAGTGATAATACCTTCCATCCTTCACTATCCCCTCCATTGTATAGTTATATAACACACAACAAAGACTATGTCAATTGCTGTTAGCTTTCATTGGGGGCAAGCAGTGTAAATTTCATGTTATGAATTTAATTTGGAGTATGCTCCAGATATTTAGAGCATTTGCTTGCTTACAGCATGCACTGAGTACCTTGAATATTCATCTAATCACGATAACTAGAATTATTAGACACACAGTAATTATTTTGTATGCACTTAAGCAACTATTTGTTTAAAATCAGCTCTATATTCCCTTATCACTCTTTTAAAAGTAAATTTGAAGGTACACCTGATAACAATTAACATGCTCTTAAAGTAAATAAATTATAATCCACTGAAACAATAAAGCAGTCCTGAAATAAAAGGCAACCAAAACCTCCAACTATATTTTCTGCAAAAATCCAGGGACTTATGTAAACAGTTTAAATCAAGAGCATCATCTTTTGAATTTCAGTTTTATAAAACAAATACACACCTTTGTCAACCATGCCCTTCCAGAGTGACTCTGGAGGTGTTCTGAATACAAAGGGTATAAAACTTTTTTGTGACCCATAAACTCGAGCAGCAGGTTGAAATTTTTCTTTTTGGGACAGTTTTGAAAACTGCTTGGTTGTGACTGAAAATTGCCTACAAGTCCTGAAGTGCAGCTTCTAGTGGTTTACTGATTTTTCACAGACTGTATGCTCATACCACACTTTATTAATAATTTTCCACGTGATAAAACAAAGGCTGCTTCTTTAAGATGCTTAAAATATACGTAAACTCTAGTAGGAGTGCATTCAACATACCTTTGGGAAAGCAAGTGCTATGGAAGGTCCATTGTCAAGTTGTATTGTAGCCCTAAAGAGTATGAAGATGTTGAAGAAAGCAAGAAAAATGCTAAACCAGAATACACAGGACAGAGTATGCATTTTACAGACTCGGGAACCACCTAAGGCAGGCTATGGGCACAGGGACTTCAAGGCGATTTTTTTTTTTGTGAGTGGGTGTTCAACTGATAAATTCTTTTCTGTGGGTGGAAAGATTTACCCCCAAGCTTAGGAAACAGAGCAAGCTCTGTCTCGTGTAATAGCTTCTGATTGTGAAAGAGAAAACGATGATTAGGGGATCGCCTCAAGAGTTAGAGCCCTTCCTAAGTCAACTTTTCAGACAATGGCTGTGAAAGTCTGTATGGACCATTTAAAGACACCGCTGTGCCTCTGGCATCCCTCTATAGTCTACTTTTATACTAGATCCTGCTTCCTAGTATCCTATGCATTGTGTTACACCAACTCACCCTGTGTCTTTGGTACAGAGACATAACAATAGGAGTAATGGGACAGGGATTTTCATTAGGGTTAAAATACATTTTAGTTCTCAAATTAAAAAGTTGTTTAGAAAGAAATATAGATACGAATGTCTCTCCTCTGACTTCCAATCTCTCTGAAAGGACATGTCTAATTTAACTCTTTCCTGCAGAATTTATGTGACTCAGAGAATTGTTATGCCATTGCTTGCCAGAGAGATATTAAGAGAGATATTAAATAAATTCTAGCCAGCAAACCTGGTTAACAAAATCTTATCCTAGCTTCTGTTTCTAGTTCCTAGCACCTAAGCATAACTCTAAAATAAGCTTTTGTGGAAATACTTTATTTTGAAAATTATATTGGCTTTGCATTTTGGTTGGGTTAATTACTATTTTTATTTTCCAAATTTAAATTTTGTTATATGCAGATTGTCCTCATCTTAACTATATTTGGAAGCGATGATGTATGGGATTGAAGAACATTAACATCAATGAAACAATTTCATGCATGTACATTGTTTACTTATTAAACTCACAGTAAATATTAATAAGCACTTTTTATGTCAGCAAGGACACAATGCTAGAAGAGAATTGAATTACCAGTTGAAAAAGAGCAGTGTACCAAAAGAATACATCCCATGAAGAGGAAGTGGAAAGAAAACCTGTCCTAGAGGTGGGAAAGGTCTCTTGGGAAATGTGACTTAGGTAGTGAGTAGGCGATTCTTGAAAGGGAGTGTAGGAGTTTGATAAGTGAGTTGCTGGATTGGGAAGGAGAGAAGTGTCCTTGGAAGATATTGAAAAGAATAAAAGCAGAGAAATACTGACTTTATAAAATGAACTAAAAAGATTTATGTTTCTCTATTCTGCAGTGGAATGTATAAACTTACAAAATTTTCTTTAAAGACAAAAATTAAAAAATACTTGCAAATATATCTGAACTAAAAAAAAAAAAAGAAAAAAGAAAAAGAGAAAAAAAATGAAGTCCAGAAGCAAGTAAGTAGCCAGACATGCTAGGAGTAGGATTTATTGATAGAAAATCAGCAAATAGACAGTAGGAGTAATCAGACCCTCTTTGCCTACTACGTGGCTCAGCACAAGAAATGAATCAGCTTGAGCCAAGCCAACTTGGGCAATGAGGCCCTTACATAATTTAGTTAAGGATGCTATGCCCTGGCATGCTCCTGGCATGAGCAGAAGCCAGCACATGAAAATAAGACCCATGGGAATCTTAACTGGATTCCCAGGGTTTATGTATTTATTTATTCATTTACTTATGTTTAGGCCCCACATAGCATAGGATTTGAGTCAAGTCTGCTAGCCTTCCCTGGTTTACTCAGCTACCTAGAACTCCATCTTCTGCTCACAGATGTAGAATAGGTGAACTATCATCAAGGGTGCTAAGTTTGCTCATAACTGTACACTACACACTCCCTGGCATGGCAGCATGGAGAGTTGCATTCCAGCTTGGCCCTTGGCTGAGTTTAAATGGTCCAACTCCATATATCCAAGTCCTATCAGAGTCTGCTTCTTAAAAGTCCTGGACCTATCTCTGGATACTAGGTGAAAAACATCCAAAGGTCAAAAATGCCAGACTATGTCCTACAAAATTATATAAGCATTAGTTTTCAATGTGAAATCAAGTTTTAGAAGAAAGTTCAGAATTATCCAAATGTTCTAGGAGGTTAAACTAATAGCTAGCTGCCTTTTATTTCACTTGCTTGTTTGTTTAAATTAGTCTATCTTATATAAATTTGGATAGCAGGTCTTACTGGTTATATTTGAATTAAAGACTTGGCTAAATTCTTTACTCTCTTTTGCCTGATATTATCTTTATGACTTTTACAATCTAGGAATGTTTCCCTGGTCTAACTGGGTCACAATTTTTCTTTTAATCTTGCTAAATCAAGTATTGTTAGGTGAATTTTAATAGTAAAAATTCTAATTATAAATTTTAAGGTTTAAAGAAATCATAACTTTTGCACTTTTGTAACAAATGAAACTTTTTATATCCAGATTGTTGTAAAGTTGTAGTTTTAAGAGAGAACTCTTTGCACAGTTTCCTCCAAATACGCATCCTGCAAAACTGCAATATCACAAACAGAATACTGAAATTGATGAACATAATGAGAACATAGAATATTTCCATCAACACACAAGCTTCTTATGTTGTACTATATGCCCAGGCCCACTTTCCACCTCCTCTTGAACCTTGGAAGAACTTACTCTGTTTTCATTTCAAAAATATCATATGAATGGAATTATATATTATGCAATCTTTGTGGGATGATTATTTCCCTGAGTATAATTTACTGGATACTCATTCAAGACAGTGAAAAGATCAATAACTCATTATTGAGTACTGCTGAATAGTATTCTATAGTAGGAACATACCGGTTTATTCAAACATATACTCACTGAAGGACATGGAGTGTTTCTAATTATCAGCAGTTAGAAATAAACTTGTTTTAGACGTTTATATACAGGATTCATAGAAAGATATTTCTGCATTTTTCTGGACTAAATAAAGCTAGAGAGTGAAATTGTTAGGTTGTGTGATATTTGTATGCATAGGGGTTTTTTTGTTTTATCAAACAATCAACCACCAAACTACTCTCCAGAGGGCATGCATCATAACACAATACCTTCAACAAGGAGTAAATTCCCTGGCTATTACATTTACTACTCAGCATTTGATGGTGATTTTGTTTTATATTTCATCCAATCTCATAGGTATGTAATGATGCTTCACACACACACACACACACACACACACACACACACTTATAAAAAGCTCCCATTATGTAAACAGGTTGACCTTTAACTATCCTCCTGATCTTCCCCCCCCCACACACACACACCAACCTGTGCTGAGATATAACATATGTGTGCCACTATCCTCTGTTTTGGATATATCTTAACATTTGTCAATCAAAGATTTTTGTATATCTTTCACTCATGTTCTAAGTAGATTGCTGTTGTTTTATTTGTTTGTACCACCAAGTTGAAGAGAATAATTATAAACATTAGTTATGTGCTATGTGCATGATTTTTTTCTCTATTTTGTAACTTGTATTTTATTCATCTTATAGGGTCTAGGATATCAACCTAACAGAAAAACAAAATAAAAAAAAAAAACCCCTACAGCCTGTCCTTCCTGAAAGACGTGCTGGGGCAATGGTGGTTCAAAGCTGGTGATAGAGTCCAATCAATGGTTGCTGTAGCTTGAGGTCCACCATACAAGAGGGAACCCATGACTGACACTGCCTGAAAGGCCAGGAACAGGAAGCTAGATGGTCCAAAGACCTAGGATTGGAGTCTAGCTCAATCATCATCAGAGAGGCTTCCACTGGCAGCTGATGAGAGCAGATGCAGAGACTCACAGCCAAACATCAGGCAGAGCTTGAGGTACCCCTGAGAAAGATGGAGAGGAATGACTGCAGGAGCCAGAGGGATCTAGAACACCTCAAGAAAATGACCCATAAAAGCTACTAAGGGCTTATAGGGGCTCAAAGAGCTTGAAGCAGGAATCAAGGGGCCTGCATGGATCTGCACTGCATCCTCTGCATACCTGCTTGATTATTTAACTTGGGATTTTTGTGAAACTCTTAACAGGGGGACTTGGGGTGTCTCTGATTATTTCACCAGCTCTTTGGACCCCATTTTTCCTGCTGGGTTGCCGTGTCTTGCCTTGGTATGAGGGTTTGTGCCTAGTCTTACTTCATCTCATTATGCCATGAATCAGTTGAGTCTGCTGTTTCCTAAAGAGAGAGGGACGAACAGTGGATCTGGGGGTGAGGAGATGTCTGGGTGGATGGATGGGAAGAGTGGAGAGAGGGGAGAATGCAGTCATGATGGATTGTATGAGAGAAGGATAAATGAAAAAAAAAGGAAAAAATGTATTATGTTACACTTTCGTAAAAAGCTTTCTTTCTTTTGGCATGTTTCTAGGCCAATTATGCATGTTCTATTCTGCCCCACTGTGTCTAATTTCTGTGCAGTCTTGTGTGTGTGTTCATATCTATGTGGCTGTGTCAACCTTCTCAGTCATGATCCACCTTTTTCCTCTCTCTCTCTCTCTCTCTCTCTCTCTCTCTCTCTCTCTCTCTCTCTCTCTCTCTCCTTTCTCTCCCCACCCCACCCTGCTCTCTCATTGGCCTTCAGCTCACTAAGAATGCTTTCTTAGACTGTCATTGGCCTGTGAGCTCCAGGAATGGATTTATCTCCACCTCTATCTCTCCAGTCATTGAAATTACAATCACAATCATTCCCAGTTGGGTTTTGGTTTGTCTGTACATGGGTTCTAAATGATGAGTTCTCATGATCAAACTCAGCCAGGTCTTTCTGCTTGCAAGGATTACTAGGCTATACCCCCTCCCTCCTTTATCAGGAACTCTTTAGTATTGATCTTAACAATTATCCTTTAAATTAGGTAAAGTGATTTCTATTAGCTTACTTCTCATATTTTTAATATTGTTTTGGAGATTCTAGTTCCTTTGCTTTTCCTTTAAAAATCTATATTAATCTTTTAAATGCCTATCAAAAATTCTCACTGAGACTATGATAGAACTATATCAAGCTTGTATATAAAATTGAGAGGGATTTGAAATCTTGATTATCTTGAATGTGATTTTGTGAAAACAATTCCTCCAGTTTTTCTTTAAGTTTATTTATGATGAGCACTGTGAACTTGTTGACATATAAGCCTCATTATTAGTTTATTAAAATATATTGAACTGTCTCGATTTGTAGTAAATAACATTGTATTTTTAAGTTTAATGATCATATGCTTTGTCAGTGAGTAGAAATATAATTAATTTTTATATTTTTATTTCTTAGGTTATTAATTTCATTGATTAGTTTTTACATTTGAGGAGAATTTTCATGTCACATACAAACAAAAACTATATTGTTTCTACATTTATTTGCATGCCTTTTTATTTTCTTGTCTCCTTTTTCTTGCTGTACAGCCTAGATTTTATAACAAACTGAATAACATTTGTGAGCATAGGTATTCTTGCCATGTTATGACACTGCTTACTTCAATCATCAAACATAATTCAGACAGTCAAATAAAGAGTGTTTCTTTGCATTTTGCTTAATATAAATATATACATACCCTAATGTACCATCTTCTTTACTCGGCTGGTTCATTTGTTTAATGTGTTTCCTTTTGTCAGTCTATTGACAAACTATTTTGTCTTCATTCATTAAGAATGTCTTGATTTTTTTTTCTTCATTCCTGAAGAATAGTTTTATTTGACAGAGAGGTTTGGGAACATTGTCATTTCAATGTTCAATAAATAAATAAATAAATAAATAAAGTTCGCCTTTCTTCTGATGCCTTTGGTTCAGCTGAGAAATCCACAGCCACTCCAATTATTTTCCTCAGTAGCTAAGGTGTCCTTTTCTTTGGTGCTTTCAATCATTTTTCTTCCTGTATTGTTTACAGCATCTTGACTGCTAAAATGGCAAATTACCTATGTTTATCCTGCTTGGTGTTCTCTCAGATTCCTAAATCTACATGTTAACGTTTTGGTTTGTTTGTTTTGGTTTTTGTTGTTGTTGTTGCTGTTGTTTTTGTCAGATTAGGGAGAATTTTTAGGCATCATTTCATGCTGAACTTTCATTTCTGTATTTCCATCTATGAAACTGTAAAAATATGAATATGACCTGTCTTTCCATCCCATGGATCTATGTGACTGCATTTAGAGTTTTGTTTTGTTTCCAGTCTGATTTTTCTTTAGTTAAGACAGACATTACTACTGTTCTGTATTTCAGTTCACAGATTCTCTCCAATTTATTATTTTATTTTTACTTTAAAATATATTTAAAATTCAAACTAAACAGTTCTACTCACATGTGACATCTTCGAACCACAACAATGATAACCTTTGCATGATATGCAAAAGTGGGAGTCACATGTTAAAGGCAACAAACAGTTGTCTGATTATACTCTAGGCCTATTCAACAGGTAAGGAATCATGCCTAGTACTAGAAACTTACTCAAGTATATTGTAAAAGGTTCTGGCCCAGACTTTCCAGGCCAGGGCCAGAGGTTTAGTCTCACCCTCCGCCTTGCTTAGCCTCAAATAATCACACAAAGGCTTATATTATTTTTACTCTGATTGACCTAAGGCTCAGGCATATAATTTGCTAGCTCTTTCATCTGAACTAACCCATTTTATTCAGCTGCGTCACTCGGTACCTTTCTCAGAGCAGCATTTCAGCTTCTTTTCTCTGGTCGTGTCTCTGGCTGCTCTGCCTGACATCTGTCTGGCATCTGTGTCTGCTCTGAGATGTTCCTGAGTTTTCTTAACCTAATACCTCCGCCCACACTTCCTGTTCGCCATTGGCCAATCACTTTTTATTAAACTGGTAAGTGCGACAAATATTTACAAAATTACAAGCATAATCCGACTACACAAGTATACAGGCATGTAGATCTTGCTATGCAGACCAAGTGGCCTTGAAATTTCAGAGAGTTGCCAGCCCTTACATTCTGAATATTGAGATCAAAGTTACATGCCACCATGCATAGAAAAATATTGACTATTAAATATTATCTTATGAGGCCCTGTACTTTATTTAAACTTTTTTTCTAGGTTGGCTTTTCTCTTCTCCTTTCTGGTAGGCAAAGTGGGAGAAGTTTTATCAATTTTATTATTGTATGGCAATAGAAGTGTGGGTTTACAACCAACATCCTAATGCATATTTATGAGAGAAGGCCTTTTTTTTTTTTTTTTTTTTTTTTTTTTTTTTTTTTTTTTTTTTTTTTTTTTTTTTTTTTTTTTTTTTTTT
>PVIH01000066.1:0-21019 GCA_004025045.1 Sigmodon hispidus | reverse complement strand
GATATTAATTTCCTTTTCTAATGATATGATTAAAAAATGCTCTGACAGAAGTAACTTAAGGGAGAAAGTGTTTATTTTGGTTTATTGAATATTTCAAAAGAATATAGCCAGTTGGTGGAGAAGACATGGCAACAGGTAGAGAAGGCATGGTACCAAGAAAAGATTATTTGGTCACATTATGTCTGTACTCAGGAAGCAGAAGCTAGTAAGGAAGTAGGGCTAGAACATAAACCCTCAGGAGTAGCCCAAGTAGTTCATTTTCTCCAGCCACAATCCATCTTTAAAAGGTTCTACAACCTGCTAGCACCTGGGGACCAAGTGTTCCAACAGATGAGCCTATTGGAGATATTTCACATTTAAACTACAACATCTAGTTAGTGCCAGAGGAATGTATCTTCAGGACCTATATGTGGTCTCTACCCACATAATAGTCTCATCATAACCCTTAAATATCTAGTGATGTGCACTTGAAATCCAAGTATACCTGAGAAGAAGTTGGAAGGGTTGAAAGTTTAAAAACTGCCTACACTGTATACTTGTTACAAAAGAAAAAGAGACCTTAAAATAGTTGACCAAGCATTTATGCAAGCATCCATCTATATTGATAAAGCTGTGCATTATGTCATCAGAAATTAATGTGAGGGCTCTTTAACCATCAGGGAATCAGACTCTTTATCACAGTTTTTATTTTTCATAATAAATGTATCACATTTACTATGGCTTCAGCTCTTAATCAGATTTGAATTTCAAGGCACAGAGGGCTCCTGCATGCGTTCTAGTAATCCTCTAAAAGGTAAAATGGCCTTCATGGATCATACCTCATTAGATGGCAGCCTAGATGATCCTTCAGCTGAATCATTTCCCTGGACTTGTGTTTCTAGGAAGAAGGGAAAGAATGGATATTATGAGGAAACTAGCTGCTTCCACAAGTTCTTTTCTCTGACCATATTTACATCCTCCTTTAAAAAAAATACTACATTTACATGGCTTCAAGCTTCCAGTTCTCTTATAGATAAATTCCCATGATAATTTCACCTAAATTGCTTTCAGAAACTCATTGAAAGACTTGTTTTCATAGAATAAAAATCTGTACCAGTTTCTAAATCTTCATCATATAAGATGTCATTTCATCTCTGAGTAATGGTGTGCCAATTCTCTGGGCTCTGAGGCCATGTGTATTTTGCTTCTACTTTCTGATGTACTGCAGTCATTCAAGTGTGCTATAGATGGCCTGAAGAAAAATGGCAGAAATGTAGAGCAGAGTCCAGTGAAGTGGGCCCAGTAGGCCTAAGCAAGCACACATTGATCCCCAAACAGGAAAACAAACCTAGCCAAGATAAGAAGTTAAAGGACCACCACTCCCATGCCTGAACAATAGCACTTGCTTTTGTATGTTTATTACTGAGTGTAGAGGGTTGATAACAAGCATTATGTTGATAATCAACCATTAATACATATATGATTAGAATTATTTTCTTATTATTTCAATGAATCAAATTTATCCCTTGTACAAAACTTAAGTGCTGATATCAAATGGTAAAGTTTTGTTCAAGTTTTGATCTTATTGATATTATAATGTTATACATTTTAAATAAATCCTAACTGTATATCTGTTAACACATATGCATACTAATTTATATATAATGACAAAACTAATATTCTTTTTATACAGTCATATAGGTTGTGCTTTGTGCAAATAGTCACAGGTTACCAGTTAAGCCTCTTAGAATCTTCATTACAGTCCTCAAAAGATTAATTTTCCTTTTCTGTATCCACAAAAATAAAGATCACCTGACAAGTCCCACACCAATAAAATTAGAAAGGAATATATGACATGTTAAGAAAATATAAATGTATGATATAATATAATGATATAAAGAAATAAAATGTTTTTTAAAATTTAATATAGTGCAATTACTAGCTTCAAATTAAATTGCATATATTTGCAAAGGCACAATACATGTTCCTGAAATTTTTTTTTTTTTTGTTAAAGTTGATACATCTGTTTCAGAAAAATATGCCTGTAGTATATGCACTGCCAGGGAGCTATGTCCCTTAGAGTTCTGAATTTTCTAATGTTCTTCCTTTTTGCTTTTGGGTTCACCAGATTAAAAGGCACTTCGTCATTAAATATCTTTGAAGATAGTTATCTGAAGATTTGACTTTGGGGTACAAATATACTGGAACAATTTGTAACCTGGGAAAGGGGTGGTATTGAAGAGTAATATTTGAACAAGAATTGCTGGAGGAGGAATTTTCTACTTCAGACAGGCATCAATAGCAGATGGTGGGACCTACTGGGAAATAAGCACAAGTATTGGGAAAGGGAATAGTGTGCTGTAGCAAATAGAAGATCTGATACAGCAGAAATCTCTCTCTGGAAACTGAAGTTAAATTGCCCATTAATGTTTTATAAACACTTTTTGTAAGGAAGAGCTAAAAATTAATCAGAGAAGAAGAGAGTTTTGGATCGAATGATTTGTACAGAAATATCTCAGAATTTGCTAGAGGTTATTTCTCTGTAATATATAAAATGTTTACGTTTACAACATAGCTATTTAATTGTATTGCATTAGACTTTAAGTCTTATGTTAAGACACAGAAAATAGCTGTTATCGGTGTACTGAATTATATTTGGCAAGCTAGCATTATGTTTTGAGGACATAGGAGAAATTTAATCCAAAATGAAAACTAAAGTTAAATACTAAATACTTAAAGTATAATACATCCAAGGATCCAAGGAAAATATGATCTGACAAGTATTTCCAGCATCTCTAATATGTAAAGTGGATTTTCTATGAGTCAAAAATTAATATTGCATTTATTGAAAACAGGAGGTAGGCCAGAAATATGAATGATACAAAGAGCCTTTTCAAGTAAAATATATATCCAAGATTAACACAAACATTCAGACACTGCTTGGGGTTGAACTGCACCAGCCCCTTCCAATTCATATATAAAAGGTATTACTTCAAGAAGCACAGAATGGGACTATATTTGAAGATAAGGTTTTTAAAGAGGTAATTAAGGATAAATGGAGATAATTAGAATGAGTTTTAATCTGATATGACCAGTGTCCTAATAAAGACAGGAGATGAGGACACAGAGTAAGGTAGGGAGAAAATGACCTTCTTCATGTTTAAGAGAAGGATCTCAGAAGAAACTGTACACACTAACTCCTATATGTTTGCATTCTTCTCTCCAAAATTCTGAGAAAATGTGTTTTAGTTATTAAATCTGCACAGGCTATGGTAACTGGTTATGGTAGCACAAGTTAGATAATGCAAATAACATCGAAAGATGAAATTCCTTTAATGTGAAAAGCTAATTCATATTATTGTCATAATACATACCTTAGAAAAATCTGTTTCCTTGTATATAACTTTTTAACCAGTATTATAAGACATTCTGCAGTGCTCAGAAATTTCTCTACATGTATATGTGAAGTTTACTTACACTTTCTTTTCCTACCTCAGTTTCACCATATATCTTCCATCAAAACAGCAAGCAAATGTCTAACGTCCAAAATCATATCTAGTCATAGTAAATCTAAAACTGATACAAGTGCCTGAATTTGATAGACTTAAAATTCTTTTCATATTCCCTGAAACTCTCTTGGAGGTACTTTCTCCTTTCTTAATGAGCCAGTTGTTTTCATTAAGTACTAATTACTTTTTCTAAGCATAGGGGTATACGTGACAAAGATGATGAACGTATATGGGAAAATATCACACTAATAATTGAAAAAATATTATACCAGAGCCAAATAGCAAGCATTCAGATTATTGTGTAAGTTCATAGAAAAATGAAAGCATTTGTCTTGAAGTATCATTATTCTACCATGAAGACAGAAGGCTTCTTCCAGTCATATTATTTTAAAAGCATGTCCCTATGCCACTGTTCTATACCTTTGATAAAATGAAATCTATACTTCATTCAGTGTAGAAATCTCACAGAAGTATTTTTACCACATTACATTTGACGAGTCAAAGTTTCACCGAGTTAACCAAGTTCAGCAAGTACATAGTGGATAGTTGCCTACCATCTTTCTGTCCAATATAAAGTATATTCTGTGCTATGTAACTAATAGAAAAATAAACAATCACTTCAATACTTCCCAAAGCAAGCCTAGTTTTAGTGGAATAAGAAGCCTAGAAGCTACTATTTGGCTCAATTTCAATCTTTGATAAAACTTTCTCACCTACAAGGTTACTGTAAGAGTCATAAAATTTCTAGGAATGGGCATTTTGGAAGTTCAGGATGCTGAGGATGGTACTCTGAAACTGTTCACATAAACACAGAAGACATGTAAATTTATACCATTTCAAAGATTCAGCACAATGGTAAAGACTTAAATTAACCTGAGTTCCACCTGCACTAAGGGAATCTGATAGCAGCCAGAGATCATCATTGGTGATTCAGAACTAAAAGTTCTGTCTAATCCTGCTTCCTCAGCAGCATTGTCAAGTAAGTAGACTAGTGAAAGTGGGTCAGAATAACACACTTGTTCATTCGGGAACATAGAGGACTTGAAAAGTGCATATCTGTGTTCTGTAGGCCATGTCAGGGGTTGAATTAAACTGTAACCATTTTATTCTGGTTTTTAGAACTTCTGCTATGCCAAGGCATTTTGAAGAGAATTATAACATTAAACAAATAAATATTCTGAATGACATTTATCAACATTGAACACAATAAGCTTGAAAAGAAACTTGGTAGAAGGCTTGTCTAGCACAATGGGGAACCTGGATTCAGGCCCCCAAACCACATAAAGGCACAGAGGGCTCCTGCATAAACCAACACATAAACCAACACAGCTTCACATGCCTACAGTATCAATACTGGGGGAAGGGGTTAGAAGTCCAAGGTTATCCTCAGTAAATTCCAAGTTTAAGGCCAGTCTGGACTACATCATACTCTCTTCAGAGAAAGGAATGAAAAGAGATGGGGAGAGCAAGGAAGAGGGAGGGAGAGAAAGACAGAGAGAGGCATAGGAGATAGAGGGGAAGGAGAATTTCATGTATAATATCCAGTCTTATAAGACATAGCAGGGTGTTGAAATGTTGAGTTAGAAATACCATCAGTTCAGGTAGGGAAATACATTGAGTAAATTGGTTGTTTGACTCATGTTTGAAAACCCAGGTTAATTGCTAGGTTACCCTCTGGCTTTGACTGTTTCTTACCATGAACACCTGGGAAGTTCATTGTTAAAAAATATATGGATGGGGGGATGGGGTGAGGGGAGGCTGAGGGAGGACTGGGAGGGGCTGGGAGGAGGGAAGGGAGTGGATTCAATGGTAGATACTGGAAAAAAAAACTTTTAAAAAAAGGAAGAAAAAAGAATATATGGGCTCCCAAATAGTCTACCCTGAAAAATCCCACCACTTTTGAACTATTTAGTTTAAGACTCAGTTGTCTCATGTGGTAACAGGGAAATCAGAGGTAATTATTCAATGACATTGGAGAAACAGATGATCAATTCTGGTAATGTGCTTCTCAGACACAAGTAAAGACTGAATAAAGAATGGCCATTATGATCTAGCAGTTCAAACAATATATAATCCACACATAAAGTAAATATAAGCATAATACTCTCATGTAAGAAACTAAAAGACGTTTCGGCTTTACATTTATGTATTTGATGCTACAAAATGGCTTAAACAGAATTATCTCATTCAGGTACAAGCTTGTAGTGATAAAATATCCTAACAAAGGCCTAGAACAAAAATCAAAGAAACAGATATGAAAATGCGGTGTGTTCCTGTTATTAATCTCTAGTCCACAAACAGCCTTTAGGTGCTCTGCAACCCCATTCTCCCTCCAGCTGTTCCTGCTTACACCCAGTCGTTTCTAACTAAAACTGGTGCTTGCTCTAAGGTTCAGTTTTCACTCCACTGGGCTGGTTCCACCTTACTACGTGTAGTTCCAATGTTACTACAGACATTGTCTAATGATCTTTCAACTGCTTCCAAAAAGTATTGGAAATAAAGGAATGAAGGAAGGTAAGAAGAGAATCAGAATGTTATCTCCTTTTCTAATTATTTTCTAATTAGTATTCTAAGGCTATCAAGTGTGTGTATGTGTGTGTCTGTGTGTGTGTGTGTCTGTGTGTGTGTGTGTGTGTGTGTGTGTGTGTGTGTGAGAGAGAGAGAGAGAGAGAGAGAGAGAGAGAGAGAGAGAGAGAGAGAGAGATACTTATTCTTTAAGAAAAATTGAGGACAGCTTGGAGGCTAGATCCCGGGGTGATGAGGTAAACATCCAGGTATTGTCTTTGGCTGCCAGTTCTGTAAAATAATGTTGGATAGAAAAAATAAATAGATAGATGAATAAACATGGCTTGTCTAATTACCAAGGAAGTAGGTTTTAGGAAAGTGCCAAGCCACATGAGTACCCATCTCATCTGGCTTGTTATTTCATGACTTCTGCTTGCCAGGCTGATAGTTTCCTATAAGATGGTCTCTAAGCCTTCTGAGGCAGAACTGGAGTGAGGGAACCTGAAGGATCATAAAATGTTACTGCTTTGATCATTATTTCTTTCCTACTTGACATCTCAGAATTCTGGGTGGAAAATAAACTTTAAATTATTTTCTTAGAAATGTTAATTGCGGTCATCTTTCAGCTTCATTGCTCCTGTGTTCATTAGAACAACCAAGATTAAAATATAAGAATCTACATATTTTTAAAACTAATTTTTGTCTGTGAACAAATCAGCACAAAATTTGCTACAGAATGAAGAAAAACTTTCTACATGAAAAGAATAGGAACATGGAGGTACTTAAAATATCAGGTATACAGAGGTACATTGACTGTTTATGAGCAAAGAAACTTCAGTTTACTTTGACCACAATTCCAAAATTTTTCTTCTGTTCTTTCAAAGAACATCACTAGGAATCAAATCTTGAGAAGAGAAAGGAATGTCAAATGTGAAGATGCATGTTTGCTGAATAGATGGAAATTTATGCTGGAAATAATGGATTATTTTGTTCCAGAAACAAACAACAGCCTAAGGGCCTGGGTAGAAAATCATCTCAGAGCCAGGAAGAACAGGGTCCAATAGTTAAGAGAGAAAGGGCATCCTCCAGCCTTCAAGGTGATGAAGAAGCCTAGCAGTGAGACAGATGACCACCGAGACTCTAGAAACGGGTGGAGAAGAAGCCAATATACATGAAGAAACTGGAGAATTTGTAGAAGGGGATATTTTAAAATCTAATACTTTAGAAATGGTTGTAAATTATGGTGAAGTAAAGGTTATGACCTTGTGTGGCCTGGGGTAAAATTGTTTGTCAATTATATAAAAATTTGTCAATTTTATTAAATTGAGAAACACAGAGAAGATTTAGAAGACATTTCCTGGAGCCTTTTCAGAACAGACTGACTAAGGGGGAGGACCTGTCTTAAATGTGAGTAGGTCCATTCTATTTTCTCTGGGCCTGCTTTGCTGTGGGCTGAGTTCTTCCTGTGCCTCTGCCACAGTGATAGTGAGCTCAAACAGATCTTCTTTCTTTTTGTATTTTCTCAGATATTTATCACATTGACAAAACTGTGACTAACATGCTCTGGTAGGAAGTCAGAAGGAAAGATAGAAATCAGGGAAGTCAAAGATAAGGCAACAAAGATGATGAAATTCAGTGTTGACTATGTTTATACTGAAATTGGGTTCATGGAAATAAGTATAGGAAAGATTCTAGTCTCTAGTCCAAGCCGAAGAATAAATTAAAACATTGTACAAGAAATCCTAGTTTCTTCACCTTGGACTGACTCCTTGGATGCCACTGCCTCGAGAGGAGCACCTGACTCAGTCTTGAGGTTGGGGGCAGAAAACTGGATTTGACAGGAGTGGAGGCTGATCTAAGCAATACTGGGTCAGCGGGACCTTGGGACTGCCTGCTGCCTGCCCAGAGAGGGGTTGAGGAGTTGTGGAGAAGAGAGAATGACCTGATGTGGTGGGAGGGGGAAGGGACCTTAAATAAGGATATACAAGGATAGAAAGCGTGACTTCTTTGTTCATAATAATAAAATAAAAATAAAAAACAATAAAAATAAAAAAAAAGAAATCCTAGTTTCTTGTATTTAATCCCAATGAGACTCGGAAAAGGACAATGCAAAGGAAACTGGAAACTTAGAAGAAAAAAATGCTAAAGAAATCATGATTAATCCAATCCTCAGTTGAGGGGCATCTAGATTGTTTCCAAGTTCTAGTTATCACAAATAATGCTGCTATAAACATAGTTGAGTTAATGCTTTTAAGGTGAGAATGTGCATCTTTAAGGTATGTGCCTAAGATTGGTATTGCTGGATCCTTGGGGAGATTGATTCACAGTTTTCTGAGAAACCACCAAACTGCATGCCAGAGTGGCTGAACAAGTTTACACTACCACCAACAATGGAGGAGTGTTCCCCTTGCTCTGCAACCTCTCCAGCATAGGCTGTCATCTGTGTTTTTAGCCAATGGAGTATTATGCAGTAGTAAGAAAAAATGATATCCTAAAGTTTGCAGGGAAATGGATGGATTTGGAGAATATCCTCCTGAGTGAGGTCTTATAAACCCAGAATGAGAAGCAGGGGATGTAGTCAATCATTAGTGGACCTTAAGCAAAAGCATTCTTATGTCATTGAAAGAGAGGAATTCTTTAGCATGAATGTCTTAGATCTTCAGCTTTTCTTACAACAATACTATTTGTAACCATTATCCATCTACATTTGGTCTCCTGAAATTCCACTGCTGTGAGCTACTGTGCCATCCCCTTCTAAGAATTAAATACAATGAATAAATGAGAAAAAGAAAAAAAGTTAAGTGACAGAAACTTTAAAAAGTCACAGAATTCTGGCTCAAACTCCCAGTTCAATCAAAGAGAGTGAGGAGGGATTATATAAGCAAAGGGGTCAAGATCATGATGGGGAAACCCACAGAGACAGTTGAGCTACTGGGAGCTCATGGGCTCTGGACTGACAATTGGAAACCTGTATGGGCTGAAGTAGGTACTCAAAGTGGATGACAGTATGTGGCTTGGGCAGATTGTGGGGCCTCTGGCAGTTGGACCAGGATTTATCTCAAGTGCATGAACTGGCTTTTTGGAGCCCATTCCCTGTAGAGGGATACCTTGCTCAGCCTTCATATGGTGGATGGGTTTAGTCCTGCCTCAACTTGATATGCAGACTACATTGGCTCCCTGTAGGAGTCCTTACCCTCTCTGAGAAGTGGATGAGGGGTAGGGTGGGGAGATGCTGGGGGCTAGTAGGAGGAGGGGAGGAAAGGGGAACTGTGGTTGGTATGTAAAATTTAAAAAAATCTTTTAAATAATAAAAGAAATCATGATTAAGAACTATCTACAATCTGACAGTTCTGTGATATATATATATGTATATACCTGTCTCTTCCTCTTCCTCCCTCTCTGACCAATCTTTAGATTTTGGCATCATTTGCTTTATATGATTCACCACAGAGGGATAAACATTTGAAAAATTATATTTTGATCACTTCCTGTTCTAAAGTTAGCTATCACTAATTCTGAACGCCAAGCCTAACATGATAATATACTGGGATTGGGTGAAGAAGAGGGCACAAAGGTGATAGAAATACAGCTTGGCACATCTTCCTTCATCTCATCTGTCTATTAGAAACAGCAAGCAATTTAAAGTCTCGATACAACACACATCTTTTCTTATAATTCTGGAAACTACATTATCAGCAGAAAATGGTCAAGAAAAATAATTTCTTGCCTGTTCCTAGCCCCTGATTACAGACACCCATCCTTGGACTATAGCTGTATCAGTTCAATGTCTGTTCATGTCACTGCACAGAGCAATCACTATGTCTCTGTTTAAATCCCTCTCCTTACAGACACAGGGTACATTTGGTTATGAACTTATTTTATGTCATTGTATCTGCAATTATCATATGTGTGTGAATATATACACTAATATTATTAATATACATTAATAATATACATTAATATTAATTCAACATTTTTTTTTTGAGGGACAAAGCTTGAACCATGACAACACACTAGGACAGGAAAGTCCAAATCCATAAAACTGAGAAAAAAAAGACTTCAGTGTAAAAAGGCACAACTTTTACAGCAGGTAAGTGAGAAACAGAAAGTAATTTGTAACACACAGAAACTAAGACTGCCAGAAAAATATTATAGTGAATACTAAAATTAGAATAGGAAAGTAAGGGGTGTAAAGTTAGAAAGGTTTATTGAGAACTGGCATCTTTGATTTGATTTCACTAAAATTGCATGAACCTCTGACTGCTGATTATCAGAATATACATATTTGAGGCTAGTCAATTGTGATACCGTTTGTACTGGGTGAGAAATATGTACTTTTAACTGTTAACCTTTAGCTATTAGTCAAGTGTCCTATCTCAGTCAAGAACAGGATCTGTGACAATGGACTTGGCTGGGGGGATGATTCTCCCATTTTACTTGTGAGCTTTGAGGCAGCTCATATAACCTTCTTGTGCCAGAATGCAACACTCACTAAAATATAACACCTAATCAACTTTATTAAATGAAATTTTTAATGAAATTTGTGTGCTTTAATCTACTATGGTAAGTATTGTAAGTAATCAAAATTGTAAAATAACATAGTATTGACCACTTAATAATTGCTGCTCCATCAAGCACACCAGTGATCCATAGTTTTTCAGCCATAGTTTCCAGCCCACTGAGGAAACACAATCTATTTCTTACAAGTCCACTTTTCCTCGAGGCCATTGAAGCAATATCCAGGTAACTCTCCAAAGATCTCAAGTTAGCAAATTGTATCACAAGAAGTCAAAGCAGTTTTTATCTAATAAAATATAGACCTATTTGTTTTTCTGTAAAGATCCATTCTGGAGCCTAGTTCAAAACACAGATAGAAAATGAAGTATATGGTAATAGAAGTTACTTTTAAACTTTATCCTTTTTGTAGATAATCAGAGGGTTAAAAGAAGTTTTGTGAGCATAATTTATTTCTAGTACCTGTAGAAATGGCATTAAAAGAAATTATTAGTTAACCTTTATAAAGGTTACCTAATTAAAAAAAATCTTTTCAGGAAGTTGGAAATGTATTACAATGACAAATTCTATTCTTATCACCTTACAAAGATAAACATTGATCTGGAAATATATTCAAGGTCAAAGGGCTAACACTGCTTTATTGTCCTCACTTTCATAGTGTTTCAACTCTCTTCCCGCCCCCATAAACCGAGAGATCACTTCTGAACTCCAGGGTCTTCTCTTTGCTCTGGTTTAAAATGGCTGCCTCTGCTGGACAATCATGCAGCTTAACATGTCTTCATTGAAATTATGACTATTACAGAGCAATTATTGAGCAACTCTTCAGGATGAAAATGCTTACTGTGAACAGCCTAATTCTACTGTTCGTGTTGATACTGAGCAATATTTTCTGGAGTTCACCTTTGTGTTGTGCAATATTGGATTTAGTCCCAACAGCTAGAAGATATTGTTTTTAAAACAAGGCCAAGCAAGCAGAAAAGTTTGTATGATGGTACAGATTTGATTAGCTCTTAAGCAAATCAAGTTGAGCCAGGTTGGTCTGTATGGTTACTCCAGATCTCACCCTGTAACTTTCATCTACTTTCCTCCTTCTGAGAAGAATGAGCTTTTGTCAGTCTGTAAAGGCATTTTTAAAAGAAAAAGGCAACATGGTCCCCTGGGTCAGAATCTCTGGCAACCTGCATTTAGAAAAACATGGAGATACTGGGAAGGAAGCCAAGTTGCTTAGACTTGTAATGTAGCTTGTGAGCGATAAAAAGGAGTTGCACCAAGGAACCAGTTTTTCTGTTTCTTAGAAAGAATGGGGTCCTGTTTCCTCATTGATGAAACTCTCCACTATGTAGAGAGAATTACCTCCCCCTTTGGAGAGATTTTTCTTCTCCATTCGAGCCACATTCCTTCTAACAGTTGCTGGCAAGGCAAATACATGGAAGGACCATCTTAGGACAGCCTGAAAATGAATCCATATTGATGTTGCTCACTGAAGAATGAGCTCTAACTGAGCCAGGCATCCATGGATTCCACAAGTGGTTCATTTAAAGCCTAGTCCCTTTTATTCCAAAAAGCAGTTAAAGAAAATCTGTGTAGTCTACTGATTTCTAAGCTTTGTTTCAGATAGATATCATTGGTTTTAAAAAGAGATGGAAATTGAGGGGTCTGTGACTAAGGCCCATGATTCTGGATTTCTTTTAGTACCAAGGTTATATCAGCGCCTTGAACAATGGGCTCACTTGTACACTGGTCTCCTGGTGTGGGATGGTCTTTCTGTATGCTATGGATATGTATTGCTCTCATTGGTTGATAAACAAAGCTGTTTTAGCTAATAACTAGGTGGAATAAGGTTAGCTGGTACATTCAAACTAAAGATGGAGATGAAGGACACAGTCAGGGCAGATGCTTGAGCCACCCAAGAAGCAAAATATAAAAGAACCAGTAAAACACAAGCTATGTTGCAATTCATAAATTAATAGAAATGGGTTCATTTAAAATTTAAAAGCTAGCTAGTAATAAGCCTGAGTCATTGACCAAACATTTATAATTAATATAAGCTTCTGAGTGGTTATTTGACAGGCTCCTTTCTTCTTCTCCTTCTCCTCCTTCTCCTCCTTCTCCTCCTTCTACTCTTCCTTCTTCTCTTCCTCCTCTTCCTCTTCCTCCTCTTCTTCCTCCTCCTTCTTTTTTAAAGCAAGACCATGTAACTGCTATATTGGTTAAGTAAAAACAGACCTAAACTGGAAACATATCATTTATAGATTGGAGCTTCTCCACTAGCAATTCAATTCAAATTAAACAAGCATTTAATGACAACTAAATTCATCTTTTTAGAAAATTTATTTACTTATTTATTATTTGAGATGTGTGCTCGTGTGTGTGTTATATGTGCATGTGTGTGTATATGTGTGTGTGTGTGTGTGTGTAAGCTCACATGTATGAGCCTCGGTGTATGTATGCATGTGCTGTGGTATACTTAAGAAAATTAGAGGATAACTTACAGAATTTGGCTCTCCCCTTCTGCCATGATGGTCCAAAGGATCAAACTCAGCTCATCAGACTTGGTGCTAATTACTAAGACATCTCACCAGCACTAAATTTATTTTTATATTTAAGTTCTATTTTCCACAGAATAGTTTCTGGTCATGTTACCTGGCTTTTGCATGATGATTTTCTATTCTTTGACATAATTTTCTTTCTTTTTCCTTCTTTTTCTTCTTTCCTTCTTGTCTTCCTCATCTTCTGTTTAATAAAGTTGTCCTTGAGTTCTGGAAACAATAGCATGTGCAGGAAATGGGAGAAATTTCTTTCAAATGGGCTATTATCTTTACTGTTCAGAAATGACCTTAAAGTGTTACATAAAGGAAGACTGTCTTCTATGATCTTCAATGAGCAAAGAGACTTCAGCAAACATGCATAAGTTTAAAATATGTTTGATAATGATTCTTCAAGGCAAAGGTTTTTAGATAAAAAGAAAGATATAAGTTATAATTAATTTAAGAAACTTTACTAAATATGCTACACACATACATACATATGAACATATAGCACACACACACTCACACACACACACACATACCACATAACCATCTCATCTCTGAATTCCCAATTTTTTCCTTCCTTAATAAAGGTCTACTCTACATACACTATTGAGACAATAGTTTAGAGATGAATAATGTTTCATGTTGAATGATGACCCAAAAATATTGTGTTCACTCAGAAAATCAAATTATTTGTAAAAGATCTATTTGTAGATATATATAATATTGTAATATCAATATGAGATCTGGGTGGAAACTAAAGCCATTGACAACTCTCCTTGCAAACCATAAGCCCTGAGCAGCTTGGGACCATAAGAAACTTAAGAGAGACATCCAGAGAGTCTCCTAGGAAGAGAAAAATAGAGAAGATCTCCTTAGCTAATTGGGAGCATAAGGGGTTGCAACCAGGAAGGGGTGGGAACAAATCATCAGAGAAGATGATTGAGTGAGAGGAACAACAGGGAGGGAGAAAAGAAAGAGATGGAGATCTTAATAGAGGAAGCCAATGTGGGGCTAGAAAGAGACTATATGCTAGGGAAACCTCTAAGAACTCACAAGATGTCCCTGGCTAGGTCTCCAACTAATAGTGAAGGTATTGCCTAAACAAGACTTCCCCAACAAGCAAGTGAATAACCATCCTAAGTGCCATCACAGAAGTTACATCCAATAATTAATAGAGGTAGAGGCAGGGATACATGACTGAGCACTGGGCTGAGTACCAGGGAAGGAGAGTCTATATGAGCAAGGGGATAGGAATTCTAAGAAAAAATTCTTATAGTGATGGCTGGCTGGAGTTCTGGAGAGCTCACTGAATTAAGAACAGCCACCAGGGAACCATAAGGAAAAGGAACTAGGCCCTCCAAGGATAGGCAACTGTCTACTGACATGGGCAGTATGTGGAGCCTCAAAGGGAGGGATCAAACGTGTTTCTGTGCATGGACTGGCACTTGGAGCCCATTCCCTCCAGAGGAACACCTAACCCAGTCTTGATATTAGGACAAAGAAATTGGACTAGCCTGGAACAGATGCTGAACTAATTCATGTTGGGACTTCTTGCCCTTTCTGGGAAGAGGATGGGGGATAGGGAGAGGGAAGCTGAAGGCTGACCAGGAGGTTTGGGAGGGGGAAGGGAGTTGGAACAAGGGGATACATGGATTAAAAAAGAAAACTTTATTTTATAAAGGAAAAGAAAAAAAGAATGAAAAAGGCTTCCTCATGAAGAAAATTGCACAGAGAGGTGAAAACAGACACTGATATACTTCATACACAGCCATATCAATGACCGTCAGATATTGCACAGGACAAAAAGAGATAATATGACACTTCTGAGATCTTGACTTTGGAAATATAATTCCAGGCCTGGGACATTATATTGCTTTAAACTACTTAATTTGTGGTAAAGGAGTATAACAGGTAAAGTATGTCTATCCAACCTAGCAATGATTTTAATTACTATTTTATTTTAGCCAAACAATAGTAATTATGTAATTCAGCATAAAGAGACTGAAAGTTACCATACAATATGTTTTTTTTTGTTACTATATAAGAACAAACACTGAATGGCTTTTGATCTTGAGAATTCCCAAAGAATGTGACCTAAAACATATCTTTGCACACTTTTCAAAAGTCAAGGAGGAGAGATTATATGAGCAAAGGAGTCAAGATCAAAAAAGGCACTGGGTGAGGTCATAGGGAAGTACAATGCATGTTTAGAAATTACCTGGGTCTCTTATTTGTTTTGCACTGTTTAACTCACCATGATGTCAAGGCTGCCATTCCATTTCTGGGCTTAGAGAATGCTCCGGTCTCAGCCTTCAGAGTAGGGAGAATACCAATACCCATCAAAGAATCCTACTCCTGTGCTTTTCAAAGATCAGCGGAAAGATGTTGTAAGGATTATTTGGATCGAGGTGTATGGATAATGGCAGTGGAGAGAGTGATAGGTTTTTTGTGGGCTAAGATTTGTGAAAAGGCTGCTTAACTGTTGCTTCAAGATGCTATGAAGAGGACAAAAGTGACAGTCAGAAGACTGGCAAGGTGGGATGCTCCTTAGGCGAGTAAAAATCAGCTTGGGGATGAAAATGACAAAGAAGAGCAAAACACTGGGAACATTTTGGGCAAAACCCAACAGGAATTAATGATGGATTAATGACTGACTAATGGATAACAAATTATTAAAAGTTATCCCATTCTAGGAAGAAGGTGAAGCCAGGGATGTAAACAGTTGTGTAATCATTGTGTTGGTTATTTGGGAATGTTATCAAGAATAAATGGGATGAGTTATCAACACCATTTAAGAAATGTAGAAATGGCTTGGTTTTGTTTTTATTTTAGTTTGGTTTTGGTTTGCTTTATCTCTTTATTTTCTTTGGTTCTTCACCTTTCTTTTAAATTTGGTTTTCTCTTGGGATGAAGCTTCAAGGGCAGAGGGCAGATGCTAGGAGACACTGAGGAAGATTGGAATGCATTATGTATTATACTGCAGAAAAGTGAAAAATGTAGAAATTGAGGTACACTTATGATATCTATAAAGCAGAATCAAACAGATGTTCAGTGGAGAGAGATCAATATATGTGTTGGAATCCCTGGTGAATAATGGCGGTTAAAAAGAAATAAGACAAGACAGCATTGACCAGGGAGAATAAATAAAATAACAGACCCAAATGGGTCTTTCATATGCTGTAACATTTAACATCTAAGTAGAGAATAATAGTAAGTTTAAAAACTGGCAGAAAGAAAATATAAGAGAAAAACTGGAAAAGGATCTTGTTCTGGAATAAAATAGAGGTATCCTTCAGGCAGGAAACTAATGGGGAAGAATGTCTAATGTGGTAAAACAATCAAGACAGAAGAATGCAACATGCTTCTTCTAGACATGGAGGGCAGAGAGAACACACCATTGATGTAGCTTTTCTCCAAGACAGACTTTATGAAATAAGGGGCACTTTTCATTATAAAAGCAAGCTCTAAAGAGGAAGAGAACCTGAAATTAAACAGCAACAACACTATTTGTGAAACTGACAGGAAATGGGCATATGGTGTGAGAATTTTTACACCCAACAATGTAGAATCCCAAATGGGAAAAGTGAAGAATTGGAAACAAAACAAACACAAAATGAAGCTCAATTTGCCTCACAAAAGTATCACAATACTCATGCACCAGATGTGTTGAAAGTACCACAACCAACAGCATATTCTGGTTTTAGTGTACAATGAGGATGAATTCAGACATGAAAGTTTCAAAACATCAACTATCTTTCCATTTTCCATGCCAGAAGCTGTGGTTTTGCCTTCAAACATCAGGAATCCGGAAGACATTGGATGGATAATGGCAAAGCTTCAACACTAGGCAGAGAGGAAGGAACAAAGGATTCCAGAATAACAATTGTGCAACAGTGTACATGCCAGTCTCTGCAGACTGCACTCGATCAGAATGATCCTGTAGAGAAGTCTCCAGCAAGGTTACACTGATAATGCTCTAGTGTATCTAAACAGAGAAATGTAGGCACTGGATAAGGAGTATGCTAGAAACTATGATGTATACAGAAAATGAAGAAAGCTAAAATTAAAACTAAGTCGGTTGTTAGCTCTGGAGAAAAGATGGGTGGCAATGTGTACCTGGTCTAAATTGTGCTCTGACTGTTTCAGAGGATGAGATAATTGTAAAGTTACCTCCATGGAAAGGATAGCAAATGATGACTGGAACTTGTGAAACAGTGATAATGAGCTTGTGATGCAAGGAGACGCCTATTGACACCATGATAGTATAAAATAACGGACTAAAAATTTCAGATCAATTGTCTTTGTGTGGTGGTGGAAAAGGGAGGTCAGAAGACCTTGCTCTTTCTCTTTTTCTCTATCACATATACAGACACTACACAATCACAGATGCAAACATACACACACATGCATATACATGGATGCACATACACATGTAGTCATATGTGCACACATCACACAAATGTTCACACATACACACACACACACACACACACACACACACACACCACTGTAACAATTTTTAAGCTCTTTTAGAAATATCTAAGCCCTGGGAAAGAAGGAAGGAAAAATGAACAAAGAAAGGTATGCACATTGAACTTTTAAAATTGAGGAACTCTTTGGCACGGCCATCAGATTGTATCTGTGGCCTGGGAGCTTTTTAAAGATGAAGTGGCAGGTGCTCTAATCACTTGAAATTACTGTCCAAGACAGAATCTTGAACCTCTAAATATGACCTCTCAGAACTAGGGTGAGAATTGTTGTTGGTATCTGTTTCTTGTTCCTATCTTTATTTTTAGGCATCTCATCATTTAAGGGAAACATGTTTTCTAATATATTTCCAGTATAATTATTTCTCCCACTTAAATTTGAGAATCACAGCCCTCCTGTAGTGATTAAAGAGCATTGGAGGTACACAGCCAGCTCTGGCCATGCACTGTGATCTAGTTCAGTAGGTCAGCAGGGCTGGTTTCCAATTCAAGAATATTCCCTCACATAAGTTCACCAGATGCTTCCAATACTAGCTGCCAATATGCTGAGGAATTCCTAGGCCATCAGCTTCTGTCCTTTTGCCATATCGTTCTTGGGTATGAAGTGGTTTGTACTAAGAATTGTGTACATGCCTGTGAAAGTCTGAAGCAGACAATTTTTCCTGTATGGTTGGCACACAATCAGCCCTGGCTCTGAGCCCTTGCATATGGGACAGACTTGAACCAAGCATGTTCACACCCTGCTTTATTCTCTTATTTTCACTTCATTAAGAACTCTACTACCCATAGTTGCTATTTAAGTTGTAGATAAATAAAAAATCTTAGTAAATGTTAGTACTATGCAAGTAATAGTTATCATTTTTACATATCTTACTGTGACACTTAATTCCTGCCAAATAATAATAACAATAAAATCCCTAAACTACAGATCCTCTGCCACTATGAAATATAAAGAATATTGCCACTGCAAATATCAATAGCTTTTGGGTTTGAAAGATGCCAACCAATTAAGTAAAAAAAAAGTCATTAAAATATCCTTTTGCATTTTAGGAAATATAAATTAAGCATCTATATTATTGTAATATTATAAAATCGTTAAAACCATTATTAGTGGTAATTATAGACATCAAATTATTTTACCAAAAATATAATTTATGATGCAAATCTTAAGTAACTGAAATTTTCATATTGCTAATATATTATATCATCTGTGTGAGTAGTACTTCCAATGTGAAACAATAGGCTTCACAAAAATATTCAGTGATCAGATGTGTTCATGAGTGACTAAGGGAGTCTCTACTGAGGCCGGAAGAAGACTTAGCTAATGAGAGTACTACTGCTTTTGCAGAACACTCAGATTCAGTTCTCCATACCTACATGGTGGCTGAAAACAGCCCGTAAATTCCATTCCAGGGATCCAATATTTTCTGACCTCCAGGACCACCACACCCACATGATACACATCAACTCATACAGCCTCACATGAATACAAAGAAAAACAAACCTATAAATAAATATGTTTTAATAAAGACTCCCTTAATCTAGAATTGCCATCTTAGTAGAAAAGAGCAAGAAGTTGGAGAATATTCCATAATGCTTCATGCCCATGGGACATGCTTAAGGGAACCCCCCAAATCCAGTGGGTTTAATCCAAGAGGATCATTGGTAATATGTTGTGAGTAGAAGAAAAGCAAAGCCCATCAGATAGAATCAATTAACATTATTCAAAGTTTAATATTTATACTAAATTGATAGGATTTTGAATTATTGATTTTAAGGAAGAAGATTTTCATAATTTGTGGAAACCTCAGAGTTTTTGCATTAAATATAGCCTTACAAATGGTTTTCCATGAGAAACTAAGAAGTACCAAATAATAGAAAGAAAGCATGTTTATATTCTTAACATACATGCTTAAAGGGAATCATCATCTATGAATATTTTAATTTAAGAGTAACATTTGAATTTGTAAGTTCAAACAATTCATATTCAATCAATAAGGAAAAAATAGCAGCATGTTTAGGTATTATTTATCACATAGCTAGAGAGTATGCAAAACTGAGGGAGGTATTCATAATATCTTCCTCTGTAGCCATCAAATTCAGAATCCTGGACAGTAAATATCAATCACCAGGGTACTTGGTTTCTTGGGGCATTGACGGTGTCACAGATACATTGTAGGAAGTGAACTGTTCTTGTCACCCTGAAACAGCTTTATATACTTGGGATGTCTCCATGTTACTAGACATCACTCTCTTTTCTGCCAGGCCATGTGGTTTTTGCTCTTGCTTTGCTCTGTGCCATGTGGCTTCAAAGCCCTGCAGATGAAGGAAGTATATGTACACTTTTGCATGACTCTTGTCACAGGAGGTCATTTAAGAACCTGCATAGCATCCCCAGTGCACTTCTTCGTGACATGACAAGAATTCCTTGCATGCCCTGTGTCCTCTGCTGACAAATCTTCTAAGCCTCACTTCTCCATCCTCCATTCAGGTCACTAGGACTCCTACAAATGCCTTTGAAATCTCTTCATTTCTTTAACTAGGAAGAAAAAAAAAGGTATGACTCTTGGACTGCAAGTAGAATTCCTTGGGGAGCTCTGACTAGCATATTAGAGGCCCTGGACTTGCTGCTGAGAACTAACAAAAACAAAAATCTTGTATATTAATTCCAAAATGACCCCAGGATGAATTACTTACTGAGCTACTCAATGTAGAACAGATGTGTTATATAGATTCAGCTTGGCACAAAGAATATTTATGAATAGTTTAATATACTACGTAGTCCTACACATTGATGATAGAATACCTTATTAGTTCCTTTTCAAATAAGTAAGTCCAATCTTCTTCCTGAAATATTTTATAAATATATTGAATGATCACATATATGTAATATTCTCATAACTGTGCTAATTGATTATAATGCTAGCTATAATGAAATGTATATAAGAAATAGTCGGAGCAGTGTGAAGAAGCAGCGAGAGCGACCCCTGGACGGACCGATCCCGCGCACAGCATCCCCGCGTTCAGCATCCACGTCCCTCGCCGCCGCCGCCGCCATGCCCAAAAGAAAGGCTGAAGGAGAGAGTAAAGGAGATAAAGCCAAGGTGAAGGACAAGCCACAGAGAAGATCTGCAAGGTTGTCTGCTAAACCTGCTCCTCCAAAGCCAGAGCCCAAGCCTAAAAAGGCCCCTGCAAAGAAGGGAGAGAAGGTACCCAAGGGGAAGAAGGGGAAGGCCGACGCTGGTAAGGATGCGAATAATCCTGCAGAAAATGGAGATGCCAAAACAGACCAGGCACAAAAAGCTGAAGGTGCTGGAGATGCCAAGTGAAGTGTGTGCATTTTTGATAACCGTGTACTTCTGGTGACTGTACAGTTTGAAATACTATTTTTTATCAAGTTTTATAAAAATGCAGAATTTTGTTTTACTTTTTTTTTTAAGCTATGTTGTTAGCACACAGAACACTGCATTGTTGGGGGAGGGAAGGAACA
>PVIH01000065.1:560491-563279 GCA_004025045.1 Sigmodon hispidus | reverse complement strand
GGGCTTCCTGTCATCTTATAAAAGAACTGCAGACACTGCTGCTTCCTCCTGGGGTAAAGGATCCGAGACTCCAGAAGGGCCACCTCTCCTGTCACCCCCGAGCTGGTATTGAAGTACATGAAGTAGCCAGCATCTGTGGAGAGAGCAGCCAAACATCTCATCTCTTCCTTCCTTGACTTCATAACGCAGAACCATGCAAATAGGAAGTAGGAAACGGTTGCTGTTATCCAGGTGCCCAAAGGTAGAGCTTCTCTGGGGAATAGAAACAGCAACATGCTCTCTCAATGTACATAGCTACTAGCTAGCTAACACCGATGCTCTGCACATCTGCTTTATTTATATTTGTTTACTCTTGGAGAGGTTTTTTGCACAGTCTAGGCTGGTTTTGAACTCCTGATCCTCCTGTGTTTAGCCTCTAGAATGCTGAAATTTCAGATAATCCCAACTTGCACATTTCCTTTTATTTTCCTTTTCTACAAGTTTGTAAAATGCAAATGTCTGCCTTACATAGGTTTCAATCAAAATTTAATGGAATTCAGTATTGGTCAGATAAATTCTATTTTCCTCTCCAATTTCCTAGTTTAAATTAGAGATTGATTAGGAAGAAAGAGTTGACCTTAAATTTATAAGAAATAACTCAGGTTTAAGGTTTGGTTTCCATACCTCTGTAGCAATAAGGGTGGAAACTGCTGTTTTTAACCACACAAATTGGGTCTATAATCAGTGGTAAAGGATCATCTCTACTGATCCACGGAATGGTTAATTCCAGACATACTAGGAGCTGATTGGGAATTTTCCTTTAATATAAAAGAGAACTCTGGAGAAACATTGAAATAAAGAAAGTAAAGGCTACTTTGGTTTTATAGCTGAGAAACAAAAATCAAATAACTCAGGCCTAGGACCAAGCGGGTCTGGATTCATGCCCCAGCTCACCTGACTACACATTGTCCCTATCTGTGAGTTTGAAATGTGATGTGAGTTCTGTCCATGGGTACTCTTCAGGCTCTTGAGTGCACCTGAGCTGAGAAAATGCTCTCTATCTGTGGGTCTTATGAATGAAGAACTCATGAGAAATGGTCCTGTTAAAACATAGGAGCTTTCCCACGTATTCGTT
Organism: Sigmodon hispidus; assembly: GCA_004025045.1. NCBI lineage: Eukaryota > Metazoa > Chordata > Mammalia > Rodentia > Cricetidae > Sigmodon > Sigmodon hispidus. Next base: position 562,165 of record PVIH01000065.1, on the reverse strand, counting down.
CCAGGGTGTGGTCCCTTCCTACTAGGGACCTAGAACATTCTCCCAGAAGGTTCTTCTGCAGTCATCTCTTTGTCTCCTTGGAAATTCAATATTAGAGTAGTAATGAACCCAAGGGGGTGGGCAAATCGGAGGTTACAGTGGTAACCTCAGGATCTATCACCCTCTGAATCATGTGTGACAGAGACTTTCATCTCCAGCCAGGGACAGAGGAAAAGTGCAGTAGCTTCTGACCTCTGACCTTCTTTTCTGTGGCCTGGCATTTGGCTGAGTCTCCCAAATGGAAATCTAATCAACTTGGCTGACGTGGGCTGAGACTGCCCAATGGTCTAGCCTTTCAAGAGATGCTAACCCCGCTTGCTTTCAAGATTCTTGACATGACTTCCACCCCAGGCATATCATAAAGAGACACTAAAACAAACCATTTAAGGGGCAAGAGATGTAGCTGAATTGAAACCCCAGTTCAATCCTCAGAATCAAATAAATTGTTTGTAATCTCTGCTCTTGGACAGTGCAGAGGGATAATCAGGTGTTCACGATCATGTCCCATGTGTAGGAAGTTTGCACTTGCCTGGGCCACAGGAGACTCTGTGTTACAGACAAATAAGTGAGCAGAATATTAAAAGCCTCACCAGGATAAGGGAAGCTGAAAACATGGGCAGTGTGAGAGGAAAGCAACATGTCTCCAGCTAGAGGCTCTGGAAGCCTCTTCTTTCTTCATTCCTCTGGGAAGGTTTAGGATTTTTGTGTTTTGTGAGCCTTATAAATGCCAAGTCATCTTAAGAAAAGGAGTACACAGTAACTATAAGTGGCTAGCATGGAAACACTACCCTCTGTTAATAACTCATGTTATTAATCAGGTATGCCCTAAATAGTTTTGAAGTGGTAAACAAATATCTTTATTTTTTATTTTCATTTTACAATACTTTAAAATGCATTCCTTGGCAATTTTACACATGTGAGCATTGTATGAATTTTGATAATAGGCACCCTCCACTGCCCTATGTCTACTCCTGTGAAACATCTTACCACCATGTTCTTCTACCTTCCAGTCATTTATTCTGTGTCATCTACTGAGTCTAATTGGGTTGCCTGTGTGCCATGGTGGGACTAACTACAATGTTCTCTTGCTTCTCCACAGCCTGGATACTTTTTATGGAATTAGTGATTAAATATGAGATATATTCTTTGTCTTTGTTTAGATATTCAGGTTTGATAAGTAACAAAATAATCTAAAGGCAAAATGTACCTGCAGCCATTTACTCCCTCGTGGCACTGACTTTTGACTATCACCAACCTTTGCACTGTCCCACCAAAGTGTGATCCACTTGTCCAGGTTGACTCCCATCCTCACGGACCCAGTCATCATCATCTCTGGCCCCCTGGATCATTCCACAGATGTTTATCTTCTCAAAGGCACAGTGGTCCAGCAGGGTGTGGGTTGTGGCTACATATGGTATTTTAGACATACAGTTAAAAGGTAAGGCATCTCATTCCAAACACTTAATGCCCTAATTCAGTAAAACAAAATAACAAAAATCACAGATCTTTTCTTTTCCTAAGGTTTTCCCAAATGCAGTTCTGTCATCAGTTTGCTCTTAGAACATAGACACAGAACCATGTAGCTCAGAGAACCAGAACAAAGACCTGAAGTCATTTCTTCCTAGACAGGTGAAC
>PVIH01000065.1:465491-557991 GCA_004025045.1 Sigmodon hispidus | reverse complement strand
CTAAGTCTTTTCTGGATTCAAATTTAACTTTAAAGCTTGGCCAGTTCTCATGAGTCTGTAAAAGTCAAAGTTTTACATTCATGCTGTCATGTATGAACCTATGCATAAAAATGGAATATAAATAAAATTTCTGAAATTCAAAAAATTGCGAGTGCTAAGAGTGAAGTAATTTCTAGAATAGTAAATTTTCATTATTTATTTATGATCTGAAAGAATGCTTTTCTATATCCTGAACTGATTCCTACATTCGAAACATGCAGACATATGTACACATATACACACACAGGTACACACAATTATCACACACATATATACATATATATACACATATACATACACACATGCATTAAAGCACATTAAAACACATAAACACACACATGAACATACACATATATATACATAGCATACACATATACTCATACACATACATACATAAACATACACATTGTCTTAATTGAGTTTCTACTGATGTGAGAAAACATTAAACATTATGACCAAAAGCAACTTGAGAGGAAAGTTTACCTCAACTCACAGCCTGTCATCACAGGAAATGATAAAAGAACCCGGAGCAGGAACAGAAGTAGAACCATGGAGGAGGGGAGCTCACTGGCTGCTCTCCAAGGCTTGCTCAGCCTGGTTTCTTATATGTCTCCCAGGACCACCTGCGCAGGTGAGGGTGTGGCACTATCCACATAGGCTGAGCCTCCCCAACCAATTACCACAATCAAGAAAAATTCTCTCCAGACTTGCCTACTGGCCAGTCCTACTGAGACATCTCCTCAGCTAAAATTCTTTCTTCTCAAGTGACCCTGGATTGTATGAGGTTGCATAAAAACTAGCCAGCACACATACACAGATGCACACATACATATACACACATACAAAATATACGTGTATTAAATGCACATGCAAAAATATACACATATATACATGAACACACATAAACACGTGCACACATACACAGAACCTTCTGGAATGTGTTCTCTGGTCATCACCATCATGTCACCTTGCCCTCTGATGCTGCCAAGCAGAAAACAGCCCTACGTCTGTGAAATCCAGTTCCTTCTACTCATTACAAGAAGAAAATAGACTTTTAGTAGAGCTTTAACGAAGGTCTGAAACAAAGCATACATTTCTGTGTTCTGATTGGCCCCTCAGAGACTCACACCATCATCCCATTCAGGGAGCACTTGTGACCATGTGGGCACCGTTCAAGGAGAGATCCTGAAACTGCCATTTCCTCACAGCCCTTGTTCCCACTGAAAAGGCTCAAGCTTCTAGGCCCACAGAGCCAGCCCAGGCCTCTCACAGATGTTCTCAGAAAGCCATAAAGACAATAGCATTCTCTTCCCCTTGCTGGATTCATACACACCTTCAAGAATTGCATCCCACCAAATGTTCACATAATCATCCCGGTCAGTTCTTGACTGCTCATGGTAAAATCCCAGAGCGTGCAAGAGCTCATGTTGAATGATGGCCTTGTAGTCACAGCGATCACCAATAGAAAGGTTTTGTCCCACATGCTGATCACCAACCATAGACCAACATCTTTAAAGAGGGAGGAGAAAAAGATGTTTTTGCATAGAGATATCATTTATATATTTATTTATACTTTATATATTTCAAATGGCTACAATTATTAAGATTCCAAGAGAAAATGAAAAAAAGGCTTGATTATATTTTTAAACTGGAGACTGAGGTTATTGTTTAGTGGAACACTTACTATGCAAGAATGAGGAGCAGAGTCAAATCCCCAGTGTCAATTTAAAAGCCAGATGAAAGAGAGAGTCACCTGTAATCCCAGAACTTCAAAGGCAGAGACAGGATCTGAGAGCAACCTGTCTAGCCAGACTCTGGAATGTCTAGATACTGAGGCTACAGGGTCCTTAAAAACACTCCCTGCCTGTTTGAAAATATTCAGTACAGTATTATGAGCCCTAATTACTTCAGCAGGCATCAGAGCATCTAAACATACCTCAGAACCAGCCACAACTTTGTACCTAAGGATCAGGACACCATCCTAAGAATACATGTAGGGACTATGGCCACTTATCCCTAAACTTGTACAGTTGCTTAGATCAAGTGAAAACAAAGGTTTGAAGAGAAATGTTTAAAAACAGAAAATGAAATGTGGTAATATAATGTATATTTAATTAAACCAGCCTGGACTATCAGAGAACAGAATCTCTCACAGTCAAGCCATGAAAGTCAAAGAGTGATGACTCGGGCCTTTTATCCCATCACTCAGGAGACAGAGATCTTTCTAGATTTCTGTGAGTTCAAGGCCTGCCTAAGAGCCAAGCAGTAGTAGCTCACACCTTTAATCCTAACTCCAGGATTGTGATATAGAGTTGAACTAGGAAGTGAAACAGCTGATCGGGGAAGATATATAAGGCAGGAGAAGGCAGAGTTGAATGTATTTCAGTAGAAGCAGTCAGGTTGTGGACTCTTGGAGATAGCATTTACCCTGGTCAGCCTGAGAAGTTGACTGGGTGAGAATGACTGTGATCTGTTTTCTCTTTCTGATATTCCAGTTTTTGCGAATATCTGGCTACGGGTTTTCATTATATGCTAACTAGAGTTCATGCAATAGTGAAATGTTTTTCCTGAACTGATGGCTGGACAAGAAAGTAATTTAGTGTAGATGCCCTTAGGAAATGACCTATGTGTTTTCTTAAGTCAATTTAGAGTGAGTTTAAAAGGGAAATAATCCTGCAGGGAAATTATCATAACAAGGCACCTAAGAGAGAAAACTGAGATTCTCCTTCCCCTCCATAAACCCAGAGGGCACTCCAAAAAACACTATTGCTTTTAGGTTAAAATACTGTCACTTAGTAACGGTTGTGACTGATTTGAATTCTCTCTTTAAGGATTTTCCAAACCCCTTACAAAGAGCTGAGGTAATTTTCATCATTGTGAAGATTATCCATAGTAAAGTTAATGAGTGCATGTGTTCACACCTCTGGATGTAATCCAGAGACCACACAGGGAAGACTGCCTACCTCATACTGAAGGGTCCTAGGCAAGGAGAAACCGAAACTTCCTAAGAGACCAGCAGTCTAGGGAACTCCTGACAGATTTCCTTCATGGAATCTCATCTGCATTCTGTGGGCAACCACTTAGGTCCTCATGGTTGTCCCAGCTGTTTTGGAAACTATGGAAACCTTAGGACAAAGGGTCTCAACTGGTGGTCTTGATGCCTTTTGGGAGGGAGGTGTTGAGTGTCAACAACCCTTTGACGGGGTCATAGATCAAGTGTATCAGATATTTACATTTCAATTCCTAATGGTAGCAAAATTATATGAAGCAGCAATGAAATAATTTTGTGGTTGGTGTCAGCACAACCTGAGGAACTGTGTTAAAGGGTCACAGCATTAGGAATGCTAAGAACAACTGCCTTAGGAGGTGGAGTCTTGCTGCAGAAGAGCTTCTTAAGGCACTTCCCTGGGATCTTATAGGCCAGCTGCACTTCCTGTCTGCTTTCCACTTGCTGACTCAGCACTCAATGTTCCCAGTGTCACCCCTCACTCTCCTATCACCATGCCTTCCCTGCCACTATAAGCCATACTCCTTTTTATATTGCAGCATAAATTCTACCTTCTCTTAATGCCTTGCTCACAGCAATAAGTCATCAGTTCACTGCCTACCTTCCTTCTCAAGGGCCCTCACCCAGAACCCTAAACATGTCCAGAGCCAACAGAATAAGGAACCTTAATGGACTCCCTAAGTCTATCATGGAATGTCACTCACTCTCTTTTTTACAAAATTTATTTTTGCCTTTTTTTTCCCCCCGTAAATTCAGTTTCCCTCCTTTTCTAGCAAACCTAGAAATTTCCATAATGACCTACTTTTGGCTTTCCACTGTGAAATCTACTCAGATATAAAGGCCTTTGCTGGTAGATTTTAGTGTTGCAGGGATAGAATGTTGCTTGTCAATGATCATGTTGTCCGACCTAGCTAGTCTCCCTCTGTAGCTCAGCATTGTGGACCTGTGAATTCTGACTCATTTCTTACCTGTGTGAGAATGAATGCTGAGGCTCCAGAGATGGCCCAGAAGGTAATAGAACAGTGAAAGATGTGATTTGCCTTATTCTCATAATTTCTTTCAGCTTTCAAAATAGATGTGTAACAGTTTACAAACTGAAAGATACATGTTTTCCCTGCTTTCTAATATTTCATACTAACCCAGAAAATTTCTGGAAGATGATGTACGAACTTTCTCCTTCATAGGGCTTGAAATCCACACAGGTTTTGAGGCGAAACATCTCAAAGGTTTTGAGAATGGCTCCTTTGGCATTCAGACCTGTAAAACATTGACAGGCATTATACAAGTTGGGTAACAGACATAGCTTATAGTTTATAGAGAAGACTGTACCACCGACATGAAGTACACAGAGGTTCCATGCAGATTTTTTTTTTTATTTTGAGCAATAACTCAATTTCTTGGGAACTAAATCTGTGATTAGTCTCATAGGCAGTGCTGGTTTATGATTTAGGTTATCAACATAAATGTCACTGCACAGTAGTCGTTCATTCATGTGTACAATGCTGAAATAAATCATAGAACAATGCCTTCCTTTTCTTCTTTCATTTTTTCTTTCATTTTGAGCTTTTAGCAGGAAGAGTAATTTGACAGGGGAAGAGACAGATAAAGTGTACAAGTTACTTTGGCTTTTGTATGCATTGGCGAAGCACCTTGGAGAGAAGCTGCAGACATAGTGGTCCTTTCCCCAGAATAAAATAACATTCTTCCAGAATGGGTTGCAGCTCAGCTGACAGAGTGCTTGCCTAGCATGCATAAAGTCTTGAGTTTATCCTCAACACCATATGAACAAGGCATGCTGGTTTATGCCTATGATTAACACTTGGGAAGAGGAGGCAGAACGATCCAGAGTTCAAGTCCCATTGTTTAAAAAGGAATCCCAGTAGATGGAGGGATCTTAAACTACAGTTAAGGGAGGTGTGAAACTCTTGAAACAAAAGAAGCACATGGGGTGGCACTTGGGGAGGGAGTAGCAAAACCAACCAGCTGGTACTGTGCACAGCACAGCACCCAAGGTAAGGATGGACAGAAAACTTGTAAATCCTCAGAGAGCTAAGATTAAATTTCATTTCATTTTTGTTCTTTACCTCTACCATCAACTCACTGAAAGTGAAGAATTCAATTAAAAATTAATCCAAGTCTTAGAAAATTAAATCCTTGGGTTTGCACATTTCAATTTATGCATAACTAAAAGAAAAATTATAATGCTTGGCAGTTTGCCAAGTGATTGCATTATAGTTTTCATGTCTTAAAGTACCGTGTTGGAGAATCATAAGATTGTAGCAACATTATTAAAAAGATAGTCTTCAGCTGGTCAAGGAGGCTCACATGTATTATTTCAGCACTTGTGAGAATTGACTGGAGTTGAAGAGTAAGATTCTGCCAGACAAAGAGAGAGACAGGTAGACAGTTAGAGAGAGAGAGAGAGAGAGAGAGAGAGAGAGAGAGAGAGAGAGAGAGAGAGAGAGAGAGGAAGAAGAAGAGGAGGAGGAGGAAGAAAGAAGATAGTCTTAGTGTGTACTTGCTGAAATAGTTGACTGAAAATTTATAGCATTATTTCTGGACACTCTATTATTTTTTTATTGCACCAAAACATGCTGGGAAAAAAAGAATTTCTCAACAAATGATGCTGGAGAACCTGGATATACACATCGCTGCCAGAAGACAGCATAGGGAAATCAACTCAACACATCTGTGTCTGCAAGGGTATATTTTGTCTGAGAACAAAAAAGCAAAGTCCTCCAAAGCAAAAACTATATGTGATATGGTGACAAACTAAGAAACTCCACACATACAAGGAATGTAGTCAACAGAATAAAGAATCAACCTAAATCTGACACAGCATCAATATCTAGAACATGGTTTTTATGAGAGTGACATTGAACTGAATGCATTTTGCATTATGATGTGGCTACAAGTCTACAAGGTCCAGGGAGTGTGATGTAAGGCTTGGATGAGAATGACCCTCAATGGCACATGTGTTTGAATGCTTGTTTCCCAGGTAGTGGAACTATTTGGAAAGGATAAGGAGGTGGAAGGAGATGTGATGCTGGACATGGGGACCTTTGAGGTTTCAAAAGTCTGGCCCAGTGTATCTCTTTCTGCTTTATGCCTGAGGATCAGGACATAAATTCCTCCTTACTGCTCCTGTGCCTGCCCACCTGCCCTCATACAGCTCCAGGGTGTGGATGTGCTAACTATGTTGATTTGACCATCACACACATCACATCCTAGTAGCTCCTCTGTTAGCATCAGTTGGGGATTTCTGGTGACTAATATGAAAGCCAATCTCTCTTTTTCCTTCCCTATCCTTAAACAAGTTATAAAAAAAAGACCTAGAACCTCTGTTGTAGTTTTAGAAAAATATCCCAACATCCCTGAGAAAATAAAAAGGAAATACAGCCACTCTGCATGACCCTCCCCTCACTGGAATAACTACACTGATTTCCATGAGCATGTGCCCACAGCATTGGGATGGGTGAGCTTCTTCAGTAAAGGAAGTAAGCCATGAGACCAAGGCAGCAGACAGCATTCCACCAAGGACTCTGCAGCAGTTCCTGTCTCCAGTTTATGCTCAGAGATGGGCTGGGGTCTTGGGCTGAATAGTACAGAGAAAATGACCCCCAGCATTCATTTCCTCAGTTTCCTTGACTGGGTGTACAATGTGACCAGCTGCCTCACACTGCTGCCACCATCCCAACCCCCACTCCCAACCCGTGACAGAACTTCCCCTTAATTTGTCTGATATTTGGTCATAACAAAAAGCAAATTAAGTGAATACAGATGACATTTAAAAATGGAAAGTTCACTGAATAGGAGAAAACTAAAGATAAAAGAGTCACAGAGAAAATATTTAAACATCAACAGAGCCTCAATAACTAGCGAGAAAATACCAAGAAGCCCAGTGTATTTGCACTTAGATTATGATGTACAAGATAGGCACAGATGGATATGTGAGAAAATGATGACCTAAGAGTTTTCACATTTGGTTTTTTAAACACTATATTACATATCTCAGAAGCCTAAATAACAGAATGAATTCAAAGAGGTTATTCTGACCTTGAAATTGAAATCTCATGCCTTCATATATCAAGGGCTGGGTTTGTGCATTCCCCATCATGATGCTCTCTGAAATCTGGGACTGCAGTCAAGGACTTCATGAAGGCTAGGCAAGCATGTTCCCAGCTAAGCTAGTTTCTCAGTGCACAGAGGAATCTTAGACATGTTGAAAACTCTGTCTTACACTTCACTTAGAGTGTGGAGCCTCTGTCAGTTCTCAAGTAAAGACACAGCACTTAGCACATGGCAGGATGCAGATGATGAGAAAATCAGAAAGAGAAATGATGCTTGGAAAAACTCCTTCCTTAGTGGCTTCATAAATAATACTCCAGGAAATATGCACACTCTGAATTTACAAGCATGCCAGAGGAACATATGGAGAAATGACTTAGTTTTCCAATAAACCGCTGAGACAACAGTGTTTTTTAACGTGTTCACTGGAAAAAGTATTAGAAACAACACTGATAAGAGCAACTAGAAAATACTGAAGTACAATGTACATATGTTGAGAGTGCAGAACCCAGCTGCCCAGCAAATGATGCTGCCTTGTGCTGGTTCCCTGTCTCACTCTCATTTTTCCAACAATGAAGAATAGGTTTGTAAGACAAGGAGTCACTGTGGTAGATATCTGTCAGTTACGTGAGGATCAACCAATACCTGCTCATGGCATCTAATAGTCATTCTTTGTCTAATAATTAACATTTCTATCCATGACTAAATTACAATGTACACAGATTTTTATTTTACAAAAAAGAGAAAGTCAAAATTATTAATGTTGAGAAAATGAGACCTGAACATGGGTAATATATGCTTTTGTATTTCTCCAAAACACATTATGTTCCTATTACTATAGAGAAGAAATTAACATGCTGGAAACACTATCTTTAAGCAATACTCACCTCAGCCTTTGTAGGACTGAAGTATAAAATTTTACCATTATGATGTCAGATTTTCTCCCAATTTTGTTCATTGTGTTGTTTCTAATTTTATTAACATTTTAATACATGCAGTAACTTCTGACTGGGTGTACATGTGTGTGTGTGTGTGTGTGTGTGTGTGTGTGTGTGTTTGTGCAAGTGGTTTGTCTTGAGGCAGGTACACATGTATAAGTATGAGCGTGTGGATGTCAGGGGTCCATTTTGGTGTTGTTCCTCAGGTGGCGCTCATTTTATTTTGAAGCAGAGTCTCTCCTCCTGGAGTTTACCAAGTAGGCTGGACTGGCTAGCTCAGCGCCCCCACCTCCCAGGACCACCTGTGTCTATCTTGCAAGCACTGAGATTACAAGCATGAGTCAACCTGACATTTTTTTTATTGGGATGCTGGGGCTTGAACTCATGGCCCCATGCTGGCAAATCAAGCACTTTACTGACCAAGTCATCTGTCCAAACCTTGACTGGATAAAGAGAGGTCATGACTTTCATCCCAGAAGATAAAAAATCTTCAGGTCTCTACATGTTGATCTGAGTTTTATGAACAGGATAGAGGGGAGAGAAAAGTTTACCCATTTCTAGTTCAGAAAGACCCCCATTACCCAGATTGTCAGCCAGGATGTAGGGAATGGGGAGCTTCCATCTGCTCGTCGGGTCTCTCAGGGCGTTTCTGGTTCTCTGTGAAAAACAAAAGCCAACTTAGTGCTGATGAATTCCACCAATTTCCATTGTATGTTTGTGCTGCATTTCCCACTGTGGAGAGACAGACACTGCGTGTCCTCTCCCATCCGTAGGTCCTAGCTTCTGGTTTTTAATATTTATACCTTGGTATTTAGATGGAAGTGAAGATGAATGATGAGCAGGGGCCGGGAGACTAGAAGGGACCCATGGGAAGTATGGGAGGGCAATAGAGCAGTAGTGATTTGAAGAAGGAAGGGGGTACAGGGACAGAAGGGTTAAAACAGGGACGGGAAGGTTAAGACACAGGTGGGGATCGGGGACATGGGGAGGAATAACATGGCTACAACGTGGGTGAGGAGTATGGAGGAGCAGCCAGAACTAAGTGTATATGAAAAATGTCATAAGGGAAACAGCTACTTTGAAAACTGATTAAGTCATAATATCAAAATGGAAAACAAACCAACAACCAAAAAGAAAAGAAAAAAAAATGGTCTGAGAAATCCAGTGTCCAACACTGCATTCATAACCCTCACTCAACTCACATCCAAGGACTAACTCAGGGCATTATCATCTCATTATAAAAGCAATGAACTTCTTACAGATCGCTTTTGTGGATTCAGAGGCATTAATAAAAACAAAATAAAGGGGCTATGTACCTGCTAACTCTGGCACAGCCTACAAACACATTGGAACCTTTCCTTCCTCCCTTTCTTTGTTTATTGGACAAATTGGATAAATTATTTGATAATTTTATATTTTCTGTGCTTTTTAATGTTTTTTATTACTATCAACTATGAGTAAATTCTTATAGAAACAGATTATACATCAGTCTTGTTTTCTTTCCACAGTGTCCCAGAGCACAGATTGGGCTCCAGGGCTGCAACAATTCCCAAGGCACAGTATTATATCATTGGTATCACTCACTGGCAGAAGGATGTCCCCTTGAAAGAGGTTCAGGCCTGCAGCTAGGGTGAAATAAAAAACAAAAGGATATTTAAAATGAAAATTAATAAAAGACATGTTATGGTAAAATTAATTTTTGCTACTGCAAATCTTCCATCTCATCCAGTCATCTGTATCTCTTTTTGGAATTGCGATTTTTCCCCTCTGCGTAAATGTGAACAGCCAATAAGTATTACATATTGACATGCCCTCTTTTCAATTTTGGAATATAAGACCTTCTCCAACTCTCTTAGAACTGGAGAGATGGCTCCAGTGGTTAAGAACACTGGTTGTTCATTACAGTGGACCTCGGTTCAGTTCCCAGGTTCAATTTCCAGTGTCCACATGGCTGCTCCCCATCATCTATAGGACCATTTCCAGGGGATCCAACACCTTGTTCTGGCCTTTGTGGGGGCATCAGGCATACATGTGATGCACATCATACATATAAAATCTGGGTGAAACATCCATACATATAAAATAATACTATTTTTAAAATAACCTTAAAATTAAGATAAATTTTAGTTTTGTAAAGATGTGTTGCATCTGTTTTATCTTGCCTATCTAAGGCACCTGAGTCTTCTAATAAAAGCTGAATGGAAACTAGAAAGGCAAGAGAGTGACAGACAGGGCTGCCAGGCAGAAAGAATAAATAGAAAGAAAAAACTAGAAATAAACTAGGCTCAGGAAATAGACTAGGGAAGAAGGAGGAGGGGAGAGCGAGGGACATACCCGTGGCCAGAAGCCAGGCAGCCACCAGGCAGCCAGACACAAGAAGCGTGAGAGAAAGATCTACAGAAGTAAAAAAAAGTAAAACTCCCCAAGGTAAAAGGTAGACAAAGAGAAACTGAAGGAGTTAAGTGAAAAGAGCTAGCCAGAAGTGAGCCTAAGCTAGGATAAGTATTCATAACTCATAAGAAGTCTCCATGTCATGATTTGGAAGTTGGTTGCCTATGGATGAAGATGTAGACTCTCAGCTCATCTCCAGCACCATCTCTTCCTGTATACACTATGTCACATGCCATGACAATAATTGACTAAACTGCTGAACTGTAAGCCATCCCCAGTTAAAAGGCTTTCCTTTATACGAATTGTCGTGGTCATGGTGTTCCTTCACAGCAATTGAAACTCTAAGCAAAACCTGGTACCAGGAACTAGGGTATTGTTATGATAGACATGATCATGCTTTTGTTTAGAGGAATGTGAACTTCAGGAATTTATATGAGAAAAGCAGTTGAATGCTTTACATAGAACTCAATGGGTCATATTAGTAGGAACATGGAAGAGAGTTGTGCTGAGGGTGGTTTGTACTGGGGGGGGGCTAGATCAAGAGGTGTCAGAGAAGAATTTTAGTGTGTTGCCTAGAGATTGCTCTTGAGATATTTTGAGGAAGAGTGTGTGCTTTTTTTTTGTCGTTGTCTGAAGAATCTGCCTAAGGCTAAAGTGAAGAGATTTGGAGTAATTCAGTTAGCAGAGGAAATCTCAAAAGAGCCTAGTATAGACTGTTATGTATTGGCATTACCCCAAATGAAAATGTATAAGGAAAAGGAGCAAGCCAACCAAGTAAAAATACAAAATGAAAGTTTGAGGAGAAAGGAGGAACCCAGGAAGTGGGATGAAGTCCTATGTTCAAGGAGATAAACATATTTTTTAAATGGAATAAAGGGAGTGATGACCTCAGAGCAAGATCCTACCCAGCTAAGCTTCCAACTTGTGAAGAAGAATTAAAGAACAGTTTATGTCCAGGCATGATGGTGCACACCTTTAACCCCAGTACTCAGAAGGCAGAGCCTGGCAGATCTCTAAGTTTGAGGCCAGCATAGTCTACAGACTGAGCTTCATGACAGCCAAGTTTACAGAGTGAAGGAATGTGGACAGCCAAAGCCTAGCTTAGCCTATTTTCAGTTTATAAATTAGCTCCTATTTCTCTTTGGTTACAGTTAGCTATTTGCCAGCAATTACACCCTAGGTTGCCAGAAGGTCACACCCTCTATTGCTTTAAGCTAGACCATGAATTCAGATGGTTTCCTATCATCCTCTCAGACTAGGTGACACTAGGTGACACTCTGCTGTCATTCAACTGATAATAGATAGATTTCAATATCAATTCTACCCTGTCAGGCACCTCTCCTCAAGCAGGTTGTGGCCTTTTTGACTGAGCCTCCCATTCTTCCAGGCTACATACACTCTTCTCACACTGAGATTCTGTTTACATTATGGCTGAAACAATAAAGTTCAGAGCCTGAATTGAGTTTCATCTTGTCTCAGTTCCTTCCGGTTCCTGTCTCCCAGTTGTCTCATTTCCAGTTTCAGGTCTGCGTTGGAAACCCCACTGGCCGGGGCAAAGGAATCTCAGATGAAACTTTGATCTTTGGCCTTTTAAACATTGTTGAGATTGTGAAACTATGAAGTCTTTAGAAATTGGACTAAATGCATTTTGTGTCATGTTATGGCTACAACCTATGCGGACTAGTGAGTAGAATGCATTGGTTTGATTAAGTGTGGCCCCCACAGACTCATGTGGTTTTTGAGTGCTTGGCCCATAGGGAGTTTCACGATTAGGAGGTAGAGTCTCGTGGGAGTAGGCATGGTCTTACTGGAGGCTGGGTGTCACTGTGGAGGTGGGCTTTGAGTTCTTAGGTATGTTCAAGCTATATCAGTGTGAACACAGTTTACTTCCTACTGCTTGTGGATCAAGATGTAAAACTCTCAGCTCCTTCTCTAGCATTATGTCTGCATGCCACCATGTCACCCACCAAGACACTCATAGACTAAAGTCTGAAACTCCAGTCATGATGAATATTTTCTTTTATCAGAGCTATTGTGGTCATGGTATCTTTCCACAGCAATATGTAACCCTTACTAACAACACGCCCATGGTAGAAGTGCTAATAATCAAACTCTGTGCATGCTGGGTTGTAATGCCAACAGATTTTCTTCCCCAGCCAGTTAACTCCACTTTTTGTAACACCATGGGCAAGCAGTATTACCTATAAAATATGAACAGTTTCAAACAAGATCATTGGATTGTATAGCAATCTGAGGACAGCCCTTGGTTTACAACTAGGAAACCAATCCAGAGAATAACACCACAATCCTATGTAGTAGCATTATTTTTATTCTACAAAGCATATAGCTTCTTACAAATGACACATCGGAGGGCCAGGTCTTAGAAGGGAGCATAGTTCTACCTGCCTAGGACAAAGGCTGTCCCTGCTCTGCCCACTTCTGTATGCAAACATTCCACAGATGTACTCAAGCCTCTCAATCCTGACCTAGTTACATGATAATAGGAAATTAAATAACAACCATGTGCAAAGCCATTGCAACCTCACCATCAGCAGGGACAGATTTGGAGCTGATCTTTTTAATATGGTGTTCCATGCTAACTCAGTCATACCTGGCTGTTGTGCACAAACACATGAATTTCCTAACACTTGGACTGTAGGAGGAAACGGGTGAGAGGTGCACTAGAGAGAAGATGATCTCATTATAGCACTGTGATGTACAGGCCCTCTAAGTACGGGAGTTTCCTGTCCCTTCCTTCGAAGGGTAACAGAATTTTCTACATTATAAGATGATGATGACACTTGATATAAATGTCTATGCAAATCCTAAGGTGTTTGTGATCAGGTGCTTTTCCACTGACACCAGCAACAAATAAAGATGTCAGGATGCAAAGGCTTCTCTGAAGCCCCAGAAGCAGAACACAGCAGCAAGGCAGGCAATGCCTCAATCTCTTTAGTTTCAATAATGGATGACATGGCTTTCCTCAATAAATACATTTCTGAGCAACCAATCTAAACTGAAATACATTTACTCAGTTTTCTATTCCTCATCAACTAGTCACCAGTACATATGATGACCCAATTCAGGCTTGGGCTATTTCCCCTACTAAATAGAATTGTCAGCTTATTCTTTATAATTTTTATCAAGTAGAATAATTACTCATTTTTCTTCCCTTTCATTTCAAACTAGAAAATATGAAATCGTCATAAACAGAAAGCTTCTTAGTTATGCAGCCTTAGATCCAGTAGGGCTTATTACCTCTCCTACAAAATGCTAACCTAGGGCCTGAGGTGACAGTTCAGTAGATAAAATAAAAGATGAGTAAGCATGAGGTTCCAGCTTTGAGCCCCAGAACCTAAGTAACACCCTAGAAGGAGTTTTGAACCCAAAGACAGTGAGGAGGATACATGTAGATCCCTGGGTCCCCCTGATCAGTCAGTCTAACTTACTTGGTATAACACAGGCCAAAGAGATGCTGCCTCAAAGAACAATATGGGAAGTTCCTGAAGAACCATAATTGAAATTGATTTCTGGCCTCTACACTTGGACACATAGGCACTGACATGGGCATACACACAATCTAATGAAATCCTCTTTCTCTCAGGCATCATTGTTTCCTAAAAACTTCTAATGCCACAAGGCATCAATATACTTGTCTCCCATAAAGGTAACCCTATCTCTGGACTTGAAATCTTTTCAAGTTAGGCATGATAGTGTCTATCAGTAGCCTTGGTACTCTGGAGGTGGAGACAGAAGCCTGGCTATTTGTTTAAGTCCACCACAGTATATTTTAGCAATTTCCAAGCCATCCAGAACTATATAGAGAGATCTTATATCAAATTAGTTAATCAATTATTTAATTAAAATAACAAGCAAAGGATCTCAAGGTCTCAGTATTTCAGAAATTGAGCTCACCTAAGTTGATTTCTGAAATATCCTTTTGTTCAACATCTATATTGTGGTCTGTCAAAAAAAAATGAAGAAAATGTTACTAATCTTGTTGATGAAAATTCAGAAAAAAAATTGCTTATGAAATGCTTCTTACCATGTTCATTTGAAAGACGCTTAATCTAGAGGAAAATAAATGTATACAAAGTAGGTAACTTAGGCCAGAGCTGATGCCTTTAAATATGCATAGAAGGAGACACCTACTTACCGATACAGCTACTATGTGGGCAGAAAATAGAATCAAGAGGAGAACACACGCAGGTCTCATCCAAGACATTGTTGGAAATGAGCTGCCTGCAGCAGAGACTCCTTGCCATAAAAACCTATTGGACCTTGCACTGACTGTCCCAGGGGGAACTTTGACTGTTCTGTAGGTGCTATGTTGCCTAGTAAATACACTCTGCAAGAATGAATGAGACAGTCTGGGCTGAGGGCAAAGAAGCCTGCTCTAAAAACTTCTGACCCAGAGACTGGGAGAAAGTTTGAAAAATTAGTAGTGAAATGAAATGCAATAACAAGCCATCACCATGCCATTCATGAGAGAATTGAGTAAAATCTTCGAAGTGATAATATTATATATTGAAAGTAACAGATGTACTAAAATTTTATAGAATTGTTACAAATTACAGCTACAAAAGGACATAAATGCACAGCTCACATGTCTTCTCTCTGCCTATTTTGTCTATTTCTTTCCTATATTCTCTCTCACATCTGTAAAAATAAAATGTTCATGAGCAGTCTAATGTTAGTCTATAAGTTCAATGCCATTTCAGTAAAGGTCTCACCAGTGTTCTCTCAGGGCTTCAAGGCTACTTTTGAAATTGACACGAAACTGCACAGTTCCAAGAATTAATTTAAAAAATACTGAAAAGAAAGTTTAAAGAAGACGGAATTGCTATGACAGAAATATCAAAAACCTTTATAAAGTTATAATAATTAGAGAATGTCGTATGACCCAAGAAAGACCTCAGGGTTTCTAGAACGGAACAGAATGCAGACAGAAATGCACGTGCTTGTGGTTCTTTGTTCCACAGGAGGAATGGAAAGTGTCAGAGGGAAGCTTTTTTCATTTTAGCAATGTTGGAAAATTGCACTTCTGTCTGTGTATACATTAAATTCTTACACAGTACTGTTCAGAAAAATATAAACTCTAGATAAAGGTAGGCTTACAATCTCAAACCCTGAGGTCAGGTTTCTTAATAAGAAAAACAAAGCTTTGAAATTATAAAGACAAATTAATTTGGCTATATCAAAATTTAAACTAGCCCCCCCTTCTTCTTCCTTTTTTCAGATAAGGTCTCATGTAGCCCAGGTTGACTTGCTATTTAGCCAAGGATGACCTTGAACTCCTGGTCTCCAGCTCTCCCCTCTGGAGCCTAAAGATTATCAACTCTCACCATCACACTCAACACAGCCTTGTCACTGTGGTGCCAGGATGCAGAAGTTCAGGTAAAGATGTTACTGATTGCTTTTCATACGTGTGGTAGATACTCTTTTAAAAAGTTAATCTCTTGAGCAAACATCTAACATAATTAAAGAACAAGCCATATATGGGAAAGATATTTACACAACATATAACTGAGTAAAAATAAGTATTCAGGAAAGGTGCAGAATTCCAACATGCTGTATGAGCTTGACTCCAGATGTTAGTCACCAGTTATTTGCAACCTCATGCATTCTCCATCATCCTTCAGTGTCTGGAGAGTGAGCCAAAAGTCAGTAGTCCTAGCTTTGAAGAGTTTATACGTTTTCAGTAAAATGTAAACTCTAGAGGCCAAGGCCATGCTTCTTCCCTGTGCCCTAAGGATTGACATGTAGTAGATAATGATTTATTATGTTTCCCAAAAAGAGCAAATTACGGTTTTCTCTAATGGTGTTGGATAGAGTAATTTCTGTTGATGTAAAGGAAGAGAACAGACAGGCAGGAGAAGATGGACCACCCACTAAGGCCCAGCACTCTTCTATCCCATTAAAGCCCAGGCCAGGTCCCATGGGAATGCACTGGGAAGTCTGGAAGTCCTCCCCTTCATCTGTTCCTTGATGGCATGTCCCACCTTTCTGCTTTCATGTTCTTGTCATCAGGTTTCTTCTGTAACACAGTCAGGGCTCTGGCTTTGGCTGTTGGTTCTAACACAGTGGATATGAAGCCCTTCCTATCAGGATCCACTGGTAACAGAAGCTTCAACACAAGAAGGCAAGACCCATCAACTTTCAAAAAACATGTACATGGGGAGGGAGGTATGTGCATGTATCACGGTATCGACCCGCCATAAGATATGTTTTAAATGATGTTTATTTTATGAGAATCTCTTACAAAACAGAGAAGTTTTTAAGAAAAGGTGAAGGGGTAAGGTTGCAGCTTGCCCGAGTGTTTCTAAACAAAAGCTCCTTTTCCACACGTCACACGTCCGAATTCCGCGCCAACACACCAGAACCTCCGCCAGTCCGGAAACCGTGTCACCAGTCCGGAACCCTCACCAGAGGTCTTGGCCCTGTGTGAGAGAACACCGGCTTCCTGTCTCTCCCTGGGTGGTCTACTTCCGAAGCTCTTTCTAGTTGACCACGCCCCACTCGGCTCCAGCACTCTGACGCGATCCGTTCACATGTGTAGTTTCTGATTTCCCACTACATCTCCCTATTTTGTCTAAATAGGAAGGTTCTAAACTAGGTATAAAACTACATACTCTAGGGATCATCATAAGGCAGTGTCTGGGGAAGAGAAAGGTACTAACATAAGTGAGGTCAAACTACCGCTAACAAACAACAACTACAAAGTTCAATTTAATATCTAAAATGTTGATACCAGAAAATGCACAGGGATTGCTTTAAGGCTGTTTATCTTAAACAATAAAGTTCTAACACCTGAGTGTCTTTGCTGAAATGTGAAGTAATAACAAGCTCAACTATCTAATCTTCAACACCGTCAAGACCTGAGAAGGATAATATACACCTGAAGTTGGAAGCATTTAGGAGAAGACAACGACAGTTAACTACCTGAACAGTCATCCACTACTTCTCTGTACAATGGCAGCATCCATCCTTGTGGCTACTGGCCTATGATATCTGACAAGTCTCCATAGAAGCAGGGCATTTTTTGGTAGGACCTTCTTATCCTGTTTAGGCAAGCTTCGGCAGTCTCTATCCTTCATCCTGCTCCTCCATTTCAGACAATGAGCACTCTGACAGCAGTCAGGGCAAGTGCAGTCCTTTGCCCCTCAGACCATTATTCGCCAAACAAGACAATCTCTTTGCAAAATGTCTGTGATGCTCAACACCACCTTGAGAAAGGAACAGTGATGCCAGGAGTTGTCATGTCTCTCAAGGCCAAATTTGAGATAACAAAATCATGAATGCCATATTCTCTCAGTCTATGAAGTGGTTGAAGACACCTATCTATTGGGTGTATTCTAACATGTTTCCAAAAAGCCTGAGTATTCTGACTGTTAGGTGGCAAATCTGAGTAACCATAATCTGTAATCCCAATCAACCAAGAAAGTGAAGCTAACATTGTAAAAATAGGCATTCCAAAAATGAGTGTACAGCTCCTCCAAATAATTTCAAGTATAACAATCTTATGAATATTGACCAAAATACACATTTTGTATCAAATGACAACAATATTTTAACTATATATCATTATATATATAAAAATATTTCTGAACAGAGTTATATAAAACAACTTGTGTTTATATTACAACAAATGTTATGACTAGCATAAATAATTAGAGGTAGAAATTGAATTATGGAAATGACAATGCACTTAATACACATCATTGTGCAAAATATTTTAGACAGAGGTAGACACGTGCAAAATAGGGCAATTATGCATTCAACTTTGCATCAATATATATTGTCCCAATCAGACATATAGATTAATTTCCCATTTGTGTCAATGTACAAACATTCGTACCATGTTCAACTTTGTATCAATATACATATTATCTCAATCAAACATATAGACTAATTTCCCATTTGTATCAATATACAAACATTTGTACCGTGGCAATTCATTTTTCATTCATCCCTTGATTAATAGTTGTTTGCAAGTATAATGATCTCCTATCTATTCCCTTTTCTCTCTCTCTCTCTCTCTCTCTCTCTCTCTCTCTCTCTCTCTCTCTCCCTCTCTATTTCATCTATAATATCATTCTATCCACTACCCAAGATTAACTTATAACCATTGTATCAAAATGATAATTGACCATGACCCTCCCTTGAATGACCAACTCATTGGAAAAGGGATGTAGTTCTCTCATTAAGTTGCTTCATGCTGGCCTGTGGGCGACGGTACTTCTGTGGGGCCCTGTAAAACTAAAACAATGATTAGGTCCTAATTAAGTAACTATAAACACATATAACCATTCCATAAACATATATAACCATTCTCATCATACTGAGTAAGTCCATCTGAAATATTTGCTAAAGATATGATATGAAACTATCTGACGACTGTCCTGATTAGTCTATACCTCAAAAGTGATCACTGAGTGACATACAGCAGGTTCCTTCTTACTCTGTCTCAATGGTGTTTTGTTTTTTGTTTTTTGTTTTTTTTCATCAGAGGGGGCCCCATCTTCCTTCTGGATGCCTTGTAGAGTTCTGGTAGGAGAAATTGTTTTTAATAGTGAAGGATCCATTGGATATTATCAACTGAAGATATTGAACCATCAGAAAGTATTGTGTGCAGAAAAGATTTCTAAAGTAAGAGAGTAAAAAATGCAGAAAGAAATAAGATTTAAAATTTAAAATAAAAGATAAGATTGGTCCCTATATATTTCATCTATTTTCTGTCCCACTTCAGGTGGCTTTTCTGATGTGAGACAGAGTTTTTAAAGTTTTATTTACCAATACGCTTGGGTTTAGAGAGGGAGAAAGCCACTTGCTCCACCTCCAAAGCCAACCTTTTTTGTTACCAAACCAGGACCTCATTTATATATATAAATACATAATCATTAGATATAGATGTACAGTTGTGAGAATAGAGAAGCTACCCTTAGTGCCTGTCAGTGTCAGGTGTCCTTGTAGTCCTTTTAACATTTCAAAAGTCTTGAGCATTCAGCATCCTTTTAGCTTTGTGAAGAGGTTTGCATCCATTCTTCTGTCAAAACAAAATTAAGACCCTTCCCCCCTCAATTAAATGAATGTTTCTTACCACATATCCAATTGTCTTATCAGCATATGAGCCATTATTCCTTTTCCTCAGGAGGGTTCTCCTTTTTGAATCGGTTCTTTATCAATCTTGTTGGTACCCATATTTTCTCTTTTCCTGTGGAAACAAAAGCAAAACCTCTACCCCAACAAAGCGCATGCCCTGGCTTCCATTCTGAAGTTAGTACATCCTTGAAATAAACAGGTTGATTCAACTCAGAAGTTCTTTCTATTACCCAGTGTTTCCCTGCAGCTGAAGTTCCTTTCTCATCAGCATTAAGAAAGTTTAATGTCAACAAGGCACTATGTAACCTCTCCCTAGGTTTTTTCATACCACCTTTCTGCTTACGAAGCATCTCTTTCAAGGTGCGATGGGATCTTTCCACAACTGCTTGCCCAGTGGGATTGTGTGGTATCCCAGTAATGTGCTTTATCTCATAATATCCAAAGATCTGCTTCATTTTCTGGGAAACATATGCAGGAGCATTGTCAGTCTTAATTTCATCAGGAATTCCCAATATGGCCATGGCTTCCAGAAGATGAGTGAGTACTGCATTAGCATTTTCAGAACTTAGGGTGGTAGCCCACTGCATTCCTGAGTAGGTGTCAATAATGTGATGAACATATTTCATCTTATCAAATTCCGGGAAGTGAAACACATCCATCTGCCAAATCTCATTGCTCCTTGTACCCTTAGGATTACACCCAGTGGGTAATGATGGTTGATTGTAGAGGGAACACTTGTCACACTTTCTCAAAATTTCCTTGGCTTCATGCCAAGTGATAGGAAAACTCTTCTTTAATCCCTTGCTATTGACATGATGCTTCTTGTGAAACTCTGAGGCTTCTACCACATTTCCTATTAATAATCGATCAATCTCATCATTACTCTGTGCTAAAGGGCCAGGGAGGCCTGAATGAACCCTGATATGTGTTATATACATAGGATGTGTTCTATTTCTGATGATATCCTGTAGCCGTACAAACAAAAAGGTTAATTCTGTATCATCAGGAATGAAGTCAGCAGTTTCAATATGAAATACACTCCTTCTGCATAATGAGAGTCAGCTATCAGGTTAAGAGGTCCAGGTTAAAATCCAATAACACCACAATAATGGCATACAGTTCTGCCTTCTGAACAGAATCATAAGGACTCTGTGTCACCTTACTGAAGTTTTCTGATTTTTAACCAGCCTTTCCTTTTTTATTTGCATCACTAAAAAATGTAGGAGCTCCAGAAATAGGTTTATCCTGTACTACATGGGGGAAAATCCAATTAGTCTTCTTTATAAATGGAATCCTTTTGCCTCGGGGATATTTATAATTAATCTCTCCTAGAAACCCACTACAGGCCTTTTGCCAAGGTTCATTGTCTGCCCATAATCGATCAATTTTCTCATTAGTCAAAGGTACAACAATTTCTGCCAGATCCTTTCCAGTCAATTGTCAAAGCCTGAATTTTCCTTTGAAAATCAAATCTGAAATCTTTTTAATGTATGTTTTTAGTTTTTTACTTGGTCTATGTGGCAGAAATATCCATTCTAGTATAATATTTTCCCTTTGCATCATGACTCCTGTAGGGGAATATTCAGAAGGCAAAATAACCAGGATGCAGTCGAGGTCTGCGTCTATATGGTTAACATGTGCTTCTTGTAATCTCTTTTCCACCAATGCTAATTCTTTCTCAGCTTCAGCAGAGAATTCCCTGGGACTATTCAGATCCTTATTTCTATCTAAAGTTTTGAACAAATGAACCAGTTCGTAGTTTTTAATACCAATAACCGGACATATGTGGGCGATATCCCTCAATAGCTTCTGGAAATCATTAAGTGTCTGTCCCTCTTAAGTTGTATCTTCTGAGGTCTAATTGTTTGCAAGCCTATTTTATATCCTAAATAACTGATAGAATCCCCTCTTTGTATCTTTTCAGGGGCAATGTGAAGTCCCCAATCAGGCAACACCTTCTTGAATTCTTCAAACAGTCTTTCTAAGGTGTTTACATCTCGATCCACTAACAATATGTCATCCATATAATGGTAAATAATAGATTGTGGGAATTGTTTGTGTATCACTTCTAATGGCTGTCAGACAAAATATTGGCATAGGGTAGGGCTATTCAACATCCCTTGTGGAAGGACCCTCCATTGGTACCTTTTTACCGGGTATGCATTATTAATAGTAGGTATAGTGAAAGCAAACTTCTCCTTGTCTTGTTCTTGTAGAGGTATTGTAAAAAAAAATAGTCCTTCAGATCAATAACTATTATAGGCCACCCTTTAGGTAGCAAAGAAGGTAAAGGTATACCAGATTGTAGGGTGCCCATAGGTTGAATCACCTTATTAATTGCTCTTAAATCCATCACCATTCTCCATTTCCCAGACTTCTTCTTGATCACAAATACAGGGGAATTCCATGGGCTGGTTGATTCTTCAATATGTTGAGCTTGTAACTGCTCCTGCACCAATTGTTCTAGGGCTAGCAATTTCTCCTCTGTCAAAGGCCATTGTTGGACCCAAATAGGTTTGTCCATCAACCATTTCAAAGGCACAGCTGTTAGTGTCTTTGGGGTGCTTGAAGCTTTTAGACTGTGTTGTTGTGCAACCTGAATGACCAACAGCTGTTTTACATAGCCTCTTGAGGTATTATTTTCAAGGCCACGTTTAGTTCTTTGGCTAGTATTTAGACCTGGAGGAATCTTAATTTGAGTGTTCCATTGTCGTAGGAGATCATGACCCCTTAAGTTCACTGCTATGTTGGCCATGTATAGCTTCAATCTTCCTCTCTGTCCTTCTGGTCCTATGCATTCTAGCCATCTCACACTCTGCTTGACCTGAGACAATGTCCCAATACCTAAAAATTGAACATCCACCTCCTTCAGAGGCCATCTGGGGTGCCAGGCCTGCTGAGTTATGATTGAAACATCAGCCCCCGTGTCGACTAAGCCCTGCATAAAAATATTGTCCATTCTTATTGTCAACTTTGGTCTTTGTTCATTTATGGAGGTCTGCCAAAATATGTGTTTTATTGGTTTACTGGATACCATCAACTTCTCTTGTAAGGGCGATCTATTGTCTATGGTTACACGGTCTACTGTTTCAGGCTTGGGATTTGTTACCCATCCTGAGGACACTGCTCTTCCACTTTGACTGGATATGACTGAACCCTTTTTGGCTTGGAGGTCTGATTCTTGGGGGCTTCTTGGGGGAAGCCCCAAGTTACGTTTCCCAATGGTAAAAGCTTGCCATCTTTGTCTCTTATAGATCTACATTCATTTGTCCAATGTCTGCCTTTGTTACATCTCCTACATAGTCCAGAAGGTATTGGCCTTCTGTTTAAGTCACTCCTGGGATTGAAAAAGTTCCCAAGTATGCTTTGTCTACAATTTCTCTTTATATGGCCTGGCTTACCACAATTGAAGCAAATAATGCCTTGATTTCTCATCTTAGCATTAGCAATGGCTTGACCTACCCAATTTTCTTCATCAGGGTGTAGATATTCAGCATTAAGTGCAAATTGAATCCATTCTTCTATGGGTGCACCTCTGATCTTTAATGGCTTGATCAATTTTTTACATGTCATATTAGCATTATTGAAGGTCAAAGAGAGTATCAATTGCTTCCGAACTTCTGAATGCCACAGTGCTCTATTTACAGCATGAGTCAACCTCTGTAAAAAATCTGTATAAGGCTCCATTGGACCTTGCTTAATCTGAGTATAGGACTCAATTCTCTGTCCTGGCTCCAAAACCTTTTCCCAAGCATTTAAGGTAGCAGTACGGCACAGCAACAGAGCATGGTCATCATAAGTAGCCTGAACTGATATATCAGCAAACTGGCCTTCCCCAAGGATTTGGTCCTTGGAGATGATAATATTCCCAGTTTGATCTCGAGATTCCAAGGCTTTAGCCTCTTCTCTAAACCAATTCCTCCACTGGAAGCTTTGGCCATTGTTCAACACTGCGGTCGATAAATTCTTCCAGTCATTAGGAATTACTCGATTCTGTGCTGACCACGAGTTTAAGGATTGTTTCACAAAAGATGATTGTACACCATAGGTCACTATGGCTTCCTTTATTGTTTTTAGATCCTTCATGAGTATAGGTTTATAATTGTATCACACATTGTCTGAAGCCCTTCCACGTGGTTGTGGTTTTTTGGTCTCTGCCACAACTGGGAATAGAGTTGGAGGGGTGGAGGGGTAATCCCCTCATCGTAACCACTCTAGGTAAAGAACCTTCCTTGCAGTAGCACCTTTTAAGAGGGGGTTCTGGGTTATCTTGAGCAGGTGTTGCCTCAAAATCTTTTTCTAAAATCTCCAAGTGAGCCTCATGATCTTGCAACCTAGTGGTAATGGTCTTTTCCAGTGTTTTAAAGTCCTCTATAAATGACCTCTCCAACAATTTCATAGAGTGGAAAATCCTCTCAGTCTCCACTTCTACCCATTCTACCATCTTCTGTTCAAATTTCCTAGAGTTTTCATCCATTATCCTAAAATTTTCATCCAATTTTTTAAATTTTTTATCTAATTTCCTAAAATTTTCATCAATATGAGCTCTGGATTCCTCTCTAACAAAATTTTCATCCATTTTTTTAAATTTTTCATCCAATTTTCTAAAATTTTTATCAATATGAGCTCTGCATTCCTCTTTGATCAATGTAGACCTCTCTTCTATGGAAACAATGAGTTTCTGGAGTGTCTTAATACGTTCATCAATGCCAGACATCTTAGCCTCACACTGTCTGTGTTGGGATCCTTTAAAATAGGTAGGTATAAAGTATATTATCACACAAAAAAGCAAAAGAACTCCTGGGTTGAGATAGCCTCCAAATGCATAATCCTGAAAATAATCCTCTATCACCATTGTGAAAAAGTGAGTAAAATTCTGAACATTTATCTGGTCAGACATTATAGAAGAGAAAAAAAATTGCCTTACTCATATGTAATGAGGACTTACGGTCAGCAGGTGTCACAGTTGCGTGACAGCAGAGGTGCCACAAGGAATTCTCCGGCTCGCCTTTGTCTCTTCTAAAAAATCCTACCGGTGCGTCTCACTGCAATCGGCTCAATCCGTCTCTCAGGATGCTCTTGGCTGCATGCAGGAGATCCGTGTGCAGATGTGAAACCAAACTGGCCACTCAGACTGGCTGGGTCTGCGGGCGGGGAGCCCATGGTTTCCGTGGAAACAGCCCCACGTCCAGGCACCAATTATCACGGTATCGACCCACCATAAGATATGTTTTAAATAATGTTTATTTTATGAGAATCACTTACAAAACAGAGAAGGTTTTAAGAAAAGGTGAAGGGGTAAGATTGCAGCATGCCAGAGTGTTTCTAAATGAAAGCTGCTTTTCAACACGTCACACGTCCGAATCCCACGCCAACACACCAGAACCGCAGCCAGTCCGGAAACCGAGTCACCAGTCCAGAACCCTCACAAGAGGTCCCGGCCCTGCACGAGAGGACGCCGGCTTCCTGTCTCTCCCTGGGTGGTCTACTTCCGAAGCTCTTTCCAGTTGACCACGCCCCGCTCGGCTCCAGCACTCTGGCGCAATCCGTTCACTTGTATAGTTTCTGATTTCCTGCTACATGCATGTAAGTGCAAGTGCCCTCAGGGAGCTGGATTTACATGCCTTTGTGCGTCACAGGATGTGTGTGCTGGGATCCGAATCTGGGTGAACAGAAGAGCAGTGGTTTTTGTTTGTTTGATTGCTTTGTTTCCTATTGAAAGTGGATTTTTTTCATTCACTATACAGTTTTCCTCCTCTAACTTTTCTCAGATCCTCCCCACCTTCTAACAAACACAAATCCACACCCCTTCTTTTTATATCTCAGTAGAAAACAAAGAGGCGGGGGGGGCTGGAAAGATGGCTCAGAGGTTAAGAGCACTGACTGTTCTTCCAGAGGTCCTGAGTTCAATTCCTAGCAGTCATATGGTGCTATTTATTATTTATAATGAGATTTGTTTCCCTCTTCTGACATGTAGGTAGAACACTGTGTATATAGTAAGTAAATAGATTTTTTAAAAGAAAACAAACGGGCATTGTAAGTAAATGAATAAATAAGTAAATACTCAAACATGACAGGACAAACAAAAATGAACCAAAGAAAAGCACAAGAAACATACAGTGCAGAGACACACACACTCAGAAATCTCATTAAAACACAAAATGAAAACCATAATATATAAGCAAAAGACCTTTAAGGTTTAAAAAACTCTTCAAAATATTATTGAACCTTTTTTGTGTTGGTCATTTACTGCTGGGCATGGGGCCTGCTCTTGGGTGTGGTTTGTATACCCAGTGAGATTCCTTGGGAGAGAACTATAGTGTTGCCTTTGTATGTAGTTATCAGCTGAAAGTGGCTTATGAATGAGGGATGGGCCCTTGTGTCCACTCTTCTCTCAGTGCTGGGATCCCATCTGGTGCAGACTTGTGCACATAGGTCCTGTGTGCTTCCCAGACTCTGTGAGTCACATGTGCATCAGTCCTGTTGTATTGGAAGGCCTTGTTTATTTGGTGTCTAACATCCGCACAAGATCTTACAATCTGTCACCTCCTCTTCCACGGAGTTCCCTAAGCCATGAGTAGGCATATTTAATGGACACATCCTATTTAGGACTAGGGTTCCATGGTCTCCTGCTCTCTCTCACATCATCAGCTGTGGGTATCTGTATTGGTTCCCATCTGCTGCAGGAGGAAGCTCTCTGATAATAGCTGTAGAAGAGCAGTCTGTTTACAGGGTTCTCTAGAAACAGCACTGTTTAAACAAATCTATGTATTAAAGGGAATTTATTAGAATGGCTTACAGGCTATGTTAAAGCGAGTCCAATAATAGCTGTCTCCTGGAGGAAAGGCCAAGTATCCGGTAGTTGCTCAGTCCATGGAGCTGGCTGTCCCAGCTGGTCTTCAGTCTATACTTAAATCTTGAAGAAGTTGGATTAATACCAGCACTCGATGTCTCCAAGGGAAGATAGAGTGTGCCACTGAGAGTGAGGACAATGCATGTGAATGAGGGTCTCATCACTCAGTCATCCCTACTTGCCTACTCCAAGAAAGACACCTCAGCCCAACTGAGTCATCCAAGCAGAGATTCCCTAGCCATTGGCAGAGTCTGGAAACCCATCTTAAAGCTGGGAGGCTTTGAGCTTCTGGACTCCACAACAACAGTTTTTTAAGAGCATTCAAACTCCAGAAAAATTATCTTCACCACATAGAGTCCTTACCAATCCCTTCCAAAGCTTGCTAAGTATGTATTTCTGAGCCTGAACTTTGAAAAATCTGATTCAGGTCAAAGGTCAGAACTGGAAATCTGCATTTCCCTCCCCCACATAATATTTTTTTTAATTATTTGGAATTTTGATGCAATGCACACTGATTACACTTTCTTCACATTCCTCTCAGGTCTACTCTCCAACCCTTGTGCCCTCACCCAAAAAAGAAAAAAAAAGCATCATGTCCAATTTGTATTGCCCATGTCCTCACTGGAGCATAGTCAAACTCACATTGGCAAACCCCTTAAAAATAACTGATTCCTCCCAGACCCCTTTGCCAGAAGTCATCATCTGGGATGAACTACACATCAACGTCTTTATCACATTTTTTAAGGAAGCCCTCAATAGCTTCCTGTCTGGAGTAGAATCTTTCTTTCTTTCTTTTTTTCTTTCTTTCTTTCTTTTTTTCTTTCTTCTCTGTGTGTGTGTGTGTGTTTGTGTGTGTGTGTGTGTGTGTGTGTGTGTATGGCAGAGGAGGTTGGTAATAGAAGCTTTCAAGGTCTGTCATTTTTAGTGAGGAGTCTGAAGTCTTGGATAGCACTATGCAAAAGAAGCTTTTTGCCCTATAGCAACCAGTAGCCTCATGGACCATGGACCTTGATATAGTGGGAATCTGAATTCTCAATACTCACACCCATGGTTCTATGGACTGTATATTAATGAACAGGACTCTATAGAATTTTCATCAACAAATGTTTCTGCTGGTCATTATTGGATAACATTCTCCAGTTTTTTTATTTTACAAAAATCAAAAGACTATGGGAATTCCTACACCCCCGGGAATACTTAACAGATATTAAAAATCAGAGCTATTGTCCACACGGTAGGGGAGGCCCCCTTAAGTTTTAAGATGGATCTGGTATAGAAATTGTGAGACACCAGCATGCAGGGTGAGAGAGAGCAATGTAATGAGTGGGGTAATAGGCATGAAGGGCTTGTTTTTCACCTGGGCACTAAGGTGCAGTCTTGGTGAGCTATCTCCCTGATCTCAGTCAGAATACAATAGATTTAATTTTAGTTTTCACCTTTATGAGACACAAAAGAACATACTTTATCTTTTCTTTCTTTCTTTTGTGAGGAAAGAAATCAGTCAGGCAGTTTCTTCATTTTTTTTTTTTTTCACCAGTCATCTTCATATTGATGACATGGATACATGTTGTCAACAAGGTAACTAAACATACCCCCAAAGCCTGGCATCTTTGCCTTTACTCTGTATCTGTCTCCTTTGCTTTGGGTCACCTACTACTGTCTGTAAGCCAGCT
The DNA here is from genome assembly GCA_004025045.1 of Sigmodon hispidus. Taxonomy (NCBI): domain Eukaryota; kingdom Metazoa; phylum Chordata; class Mammalia; order Rodentia; family Cricetidae; genus Sigmodon; species Sigmodon hispidus. The sequence continues at coordinate 529,920 of PVIH01000065.1, read as the reverse complement.
TGTTATTTATTCAAAGAGTGCCAGCTTACCTAACCTCTCTCATTATCCTTCAGGGCCAAAGTCACTCACTGAATTCAAGCAGGCACACCATCCAGGACAGAACCCCTCCCCACCACCAAGCAATCTCCTCAACTTGATTACTTATGTATCATATAAGAATGGATGTTGAGCCTACATTGCTGGGACCTACCACTGTACTTAATGGCTTTTGTCCTAAAGACTTGAATTACACTCAGATTTTGCAAAATACTTCTAAGTTTAAGTCACTCACAGGAGACCTACACAGCCTTAAGGATTGGGCAAGGAAACAGCTGGACTGGATGTCTGGAAGAAGTGTCTCAACACATGGGGATGGGTGAAGAAATTGAAGACACAGTTGGGCCAGGCTCTTGTCAGAAATGTGGTACTGAGGGAGAAGATGTCTGTTTTTCTCTTGCCTCAGAAGTGAGGGTACAAGGAAATAAGGTCGATTGCAGAAGAGACACTTAATTACTATATAAATTACATTGCTGGTCATCTGAGGATTCTTGGATTTTGAAGCATTTTAGGAAGGGAGCCAGTATTAGTCACAGAGAATGTTCTCAAGGCCACTGACTGACAATAAGGCCAAAAGACTGATGAAATCCCTCTGAGGATGATGGTGTTGGACAAGGGTTGGGTGGGGTAGAGTTTAAAGGGGAGTTTCTTTTGTGTGTGTGCCCTATGAAGGATCATTCGGCTTTGAAGTCTTAAATGGAAGCAGGATGATGGTTAGATCACACACAGAACTCTATCCAGAGAACGGGGTTCAGCCCTCTCAGAATCCCATTGCCCTCAGGAAACTCCATGGCTGGTTTGGAGTCAACTAACTCTTTTGTGCAGGGGACAAGGGCTCCATTCCCAACACCTCCATCATCTGCACTATAAGCAGCAATACAACTCCAAGTAGCAAGGCAAAGGGAGTCCTGGGCATGCGCAGTGCTGGAAACTCTCTGGGTAATTGGTCCACGCTGACAGATTAGGGAAGGAAATGTCCTTCCTGAGTTATATCCCAGGGCATAATGCAAGTGTTCTCTCTAACTCCATCAACTAATGACCCTGGGTGGAAGACGAAGGGCCAGCTGCTTTCTAAAACACCACCACATCCCTCACCGATGAGGAAAGCTTTGGGCCATCCCATGAAATGTCAGCTGCTAATGCCTGTCTTGGAAAGAATGGCCTAAATGGCCTCACAAACCCCTTAAGCCTTGGCTTTTCTGTTGAATTTGTGAGAATAGCTGACTGCCAACCTCTTGCAAGATTGCTCACCTGAATGTCTTCTCAGTGATGACTTAGGAGGCATCTATGAGAGGGCAGCGTTCTCTTTCCCTTTTTTTCTTTTAAAAACTTGTAAGCAGGGTTTCACTATGCAGCTTTAGCTAGCCTGGAAGTCACCAGGCTGGTCTAAAACTCATCTAAAACTCACAGAGCTCCACTTGTGTCTGTCTCCTGTGCTGGGACTAAAGGCATTTGCCACCGCACTGAACCTCATAAGACAGAAATCTAGAAATCACTTTATATGGACTATTTTTCCTGATCTTCTAACAGTCACAGTAAATTAGAATTCTTTCATTACTTTCATAAAAGCCCCAAGTTCCAACAATATAGTGCTCAGCACCTAAAAAATAACTAAGTAAAGAAATATAAGTAAGTATTTAACAAACCAAGGCCTCTTGTGGCCCGGGCTGGCCTCTAACTCAATCAATTGCCCAGGATGACCTGGAACTTCTGCTTCTCCTGTCTGGTATTACAGGAGTGTGCTTCCACACCCAGTCTATTCAGTGCTAAGGCTGGAACTCAGGCTCTTAGCTCAGACAGGCAAGCACTCTGTCAACCAAACTATATCCCCAGGCCTAAGTAGAGAAAATTATTTAATTATGGTTTTTTTCCCCATTAGTTGACTAGGTGGGTCCTCACTGTTTTCATACTATAAAATGTCATCACACACCACCCCTGTGGCAGATATAATATCAGGGGCGAAGAATCCACCATGGACCAGTGTTCCCTCTAAGACTTTAGACATCAGCAAATGTCCAGTATAAATGTGAGCCAGCAGGTAATAAATTGTGGCAAAACTGCACAGCAGAACCCTAGTCCTGGGAGACACCGTAGGCTCAGTGGATGTGATCTGCCATTCTTAGAGGTGAAGATGATTTAAACACTCAAGTATGGGTAAGGCTTCATTGTGCTCTAAGGGACAGGTAAATCTGTAACTTGGTCATTCCTTCACTGAATATCACCTTGTCCCTTTTCTCAGAGGTCTTGAGTGAATTTAATTAGATGGTTTCATAACATTTTGTTGATGATTACCTTCTGAACAGAGCAGCCTCTGAGTCTGAGCCAGGCCTAGGGTCCTGGGTCAGCATACTTTAGGGAAAACTCACCCATCTCCTCCAAATTTGGAGCATCAACTGGCTGAGCCAATGGAAATAATGTCTTTTGAAGATTTTTGCCAGTAATCACACATCCAGAAATAAACAAGCCTCCATTCTCTATGTGGGGGGGTGTGGAGTGCAAGACACACAGTGGCCGTGGAACAAGATGAGCTATCCACAGCTGCCAGGGCTGTGCTTAGGAAAAGCTGCTGCTTCTTCTCTGGTATGTTAGCTCCTCAGTGCTGGCTGTTAACCCCAAAGAAGCAAAAATGTGATTTCTCAATTCTCAAAGCAATTCTTTGCCATGATTGTTTATTTGATTAAACTTAACCCAGAGTTCAATTTGCCACTAATTCTGAACCATCCACACTAAGAAGGAACATGCACAGTTACAGAAAATCCCTCTTGCCACAGAAACCACAGCCCGTGTTTAATATGGTCCCTCAGGTGCACTTGGGGCCACACTAGATGCTGAGGGGTAAACCAAATGAGCACTGTAATTCTTGTTCTCAAGACCCTTATAGTTGCTACTTTTTTCCTCCTGATAATTCAGCCTCTTTCTTTACTGGCCAGGGAGAAGATGTATATAACAATGTTCATTATACAGCATTTTATTCTTTGATTTTGGGTTTTGTTCTTTCTAGTTAGATAGATAGTCCCTGGCTGTCCTGAGATTACCTTTGTAGACCAGGCTGGCCTCAAACTCAGATATCCTTGTCAAACTCAGAGATCAGAATCAAATTAGTTGATTCTTTGGGCCTTTTTCTACTGATGTCCTCCAGCCCTCTGGTTCCTACAAGCTCCCTCTTCTCTTCAGAGGGGATGTGGAGCAAGGGGAACACTTATTCATTGCTGGTGGAAATGTAACCTTGTACAGACATCTTAGAAAACAGTATGGCAGTGTCTTAGAAAACAGAGAATCAATCTACCCTATGATCTAGCAATACCACTAAGGGCATATACCCAAGGAATGCATCTAAAAGGCATTATCTCAACTATGTTCACAGCAGTATTAGTTTATAGCCAGAAACTGAAAACACCCTAGGTGTTCCACAACTGAAGAAGAACAGATTTTAAAAGATTTGATACATTTACCCAAATGTAGCATGAATTTGGATTGTATTGAAAAAGACTCAGAGCCAAATATTGGGGAAATATTGAAGTATCAGAGAGTGGAAACACCACAGTCAAATCTCACCCAGCTCTCTTCCAAATTCCTCAGCCTCACTCCTGGTCTCTTCTGCCTCTGCTGGTTTCCTATGCTGCCTTAAATAACCTTCCCGCCACCTGTATCCCATCGAGGTTAGGAGTAAAGGTGAGAACTACTCTATTTGGTAGTCAGCCTTGAACTCACAGAAACACAGAATGTTCTGTCTCTGGAGTTATAGGATTAAGGGCCTAGGTCACCACTCCCAACTTTCCCTGTGTGGGATTAAAGGTGTGTGCCATTGAGGCCCAGGTATTAGGCCTTGTACTCAAAGATCAAGAAATTGCTGAGCGGTCTGATTAGGTTTTGATTGTGTATTGATTTCTGGTTTTATTAAGTATGTAACATATCACCACATCCAATGAAGTATTATGCAACAGTAAAAAATTTGAAATATGCTCCATTTTTAATTGGATTATTTGATGTTTTGATGTCTAGTTTCTTGAGACCTTTATATGTTTTGCATGTTAGCATTATATCAGATGTGGAGTTGAAAATCTTTTCCCTGGGGCTGGAGAGATGGCTCAGCAGTTAAGAGCACAGGACTGTTCTTCCAGAGGACCTGAGTTCGATTCCCAGCATCCACATGGCAGCTAACAACTGTCTGTAATTCCAAGATCTGACACGCTTACACAGTTACATGCAGGCAAAACACCAATTCACATAAAAAACAATAAAAATAAATGTTAAAAAAGAAAATCTTTTCCTATATCCTGCTGTTTTGTGTTATAGATTACCATACCTTACCTTTGCCTTATAGAAGCTTTTCAGTTTCATGAGGTCCCATTTATTACTTGTTGATCTTAGTGTCTGAGTAATTGATGTTCTGTTCAAGAAGCTGTCCCTTGTGTTACTACATTCAAGGCTATTAGTCATTTTCTCTTCTGTCAGTTTCACTGTATCTGGTTTTAAGCTGAGGTCAATAATCCATTTGAACTTGAGTTTTGTACAGCATGATAAACATGTATCTTCTTACATTCTACATGCTGACATCCAATTAAACCAGCACCTCATTAAACATGCTTTCTTTTCTCAATTTGTATTTCTGACTTCTTTATCAAAATTCAGGTATTCGTAGGTGTGTGGATTTGTGTCTGTGTCTTTGATTCAATGCCATTGACCATCATGCCTATTTTTATTGGCATCATGCCATTTAATTTGATGTTGGCTATAGGTTTACTTTAAATTGACTTTTTTATGTTTAGGTATCTTCCTTGTATCACTAATCTCCCCAAGAATTTTATTATGAGGGGATGTTGGATTTTGTCAAAAGCATTTTTGGGATCTAATTAGATAATCATTTTTTCTTTCAGGTTGTTTATATGAAGGATTACATTGACTGATTTTCATATATTAAATCATACAGAAGAGAAAGCCTAAATTGCTTATAGCCTTCCTTGCAAATGTTTTCCTACATTGATATTCTCAGGCATCATTCTTTACAGTGGTTAGCAATAAACACCCTAAATGCACTTATCTAACTGATCCTGTGCTAGGCATATGTAGGCAATTTTCACATAATTTTTTTTATTATAGATAATGTCACAATGGGTGTAGAACCTTGCATTTGTAGTCTTAGGCATCCAAAGTTATTCCCTGAAAATAAAGATCACAAGGAACAGAGAAGAAAACTGTCACAGAAAAACCCTAACATCCTGATGTCTTTGCCCTCTGAAGACAATTCACCCAAGCTCCTTTCACCTGGGACCTTCACAGTGCAGGGCACACAGGGAGAGACACAGTGTCCCAGCACTGTGGTTTGGGGCTCACACAAGGTAAGAGACAAAAAGGAAGTTACTGCTTTTTTATCAAAGCAACAAATTGAATTCGACGTGATTTCATCACTCTCTACACCACAGGCAAGAAATGTGACGGAGTCCAGCGATTTACACTTGGCCAGAAGGAAGCCAAGCAGCATCTGAATTCAGTTCTGGATGATGTCACACCCCAAATGATACCTGTTTTACCTCCCAACTTTACAAAACTAAACATTGTGGTATTATAGGGACTCACCATGCCATTCTAGCTTCATGAACAGATTCTGTTCCCAGATGAACACCAAATTTCAATATTTAACGATATGAAGGCAATCAGCCTGTTTTCCTACTTTTTTTGATTGTGGATTTTACATCGTGCATTCTGATCCCATTCATCTCCCTGTCTCTCACCGCATCTGCCCTCTGCCCTTGCAACATCTCCAAAATTTAAAAGAAAAGCCAAAAATCAATCAAACAAACAAAGAACACAAAGCTGTTTTTAAAAGGAGACGAATCTAATGTTGGAAGCTGCAGAGTGGCCCGCTGAGCCACACCGTTAACGCTTCAGTCCTATCAACTTCTACTGCAATCACTTTTGTAAAGTTTTGGTTTCCTGTACTGGGAAATGATGTTACGCATCCATGATGTTACCTTCAGATTCTAAGGTTTTCTGCTGAAAAAGTATCGACTAGTATTTTGTTTGCTTTTATAATAAATGCATTTCTAGAGTTTCTGTGCTTTATATGAGAAGGACTAGGCTTAGACAGAGCCCCGTATTCGTTTTTGTATATGCCCCACTAGGGGGCGCCCACATTCTAGCGAATTAAATGCCACACCTCTGTCTTCACAGACTTCAGGAAAAACACTACAGTGGCATTGCCACCATGATGGACTCCAGAGTCACCGGGAAGGCAAGCCTCTTGCTTTTTGGAGATTACCTTGACTAGGCTATATGATGTGAGAAGGGTCATCTTAGCTTGTCAACAAGACCATTCCCTTCATGGAGATCCTGGACTCTACAGAGTGGCATAATGGAGCTGGGCACGAATATGCAAACATTCATTCTTCTCTTTTTTGACTGCAAATGTCATGTGACCAGCTACTTAAAGCATCTGCTGCCTTGATTTTCCTGGAGCGATGGACTGTACCTAGAACTGAGAGCTAAAGAGGTCTTCTTCCTTTTAAGTGGCTTTGGTCCAGGCATTTACCACAGGAACAAGCAAAGATGCTAAGGCATTGCTGTGGGCACAGCATTATAAGAATTGAAACACCATCTAACTTAATAATTTCAAAAACTAATTTTTGCTGTGAAGTAATTTCACATTTTTTAAGTTTATCTCTGCAAGTGGAGTGAGTTTGTGAATTTTGCTCACAGAACTAAAAAGATAAGATATGAAACTAACTGACTTTTAGGTTCAGAAATACTAGGGAAAGCTCTCCATTCCTTAACTAACCAACATCTTGCTTAGTAACCAGGCTTCCTAATTATACCTGTGTGGCCCACAATGTCTAGAAAGATGATCTTAAACACTACCTAAACCTGCATGTCCAATTCACAACCCACAGGTCTCAACTCACCACAGGTACCTATAAATTAGGTCCAAAATAATATTACAAACTCACTTAAAAGATTTTGAGTTTGAAACAAACAAAAAAACACTTTGTAACTCCCTTGCTTAATTTGTGAATATGAACTTTATAGACAGCAATATTTTGTCAAACCATCCTACAAAATAAACATCTATCTGTGTGCATGTGTGGCTTCAGTTTTACAGCAATGGGGAGCACCCAGTGTCCTCCAAGGCAAGAACAGATGAACAGGCCCCACTGGATATTACATTGGCAGATGAAACTAGGCAATTGCCGATACTGTTCTAGACAATAATTGCAAAACTAGGCACTTAGTGTTATTGAGAAACAAGAGAAACATCTCATCTGGTTCTTCAGAGCATGACCACACATGGGATGCCCCTCACTTCACACTCTTTACATAACCCTCTGCTTTATACTGCAGCAGCAGCTGAGCTATGGAAGATGTAGAACCTTATTCTTTATTTACTGTTAATCAGTTTTCATAGTGATAGTAAACAGTCTCTCATCTATTATTATTTTTATTCCTAGCCTGGCTTGTTAGCATCTTTAAAGGAATCAATAGACTAAGAAAAACATTGCAAAAGAAGAGAGATATTCAACTAGGAGCAGTTGGGTGACTACTATGAGTCCAGGTGAACTCTGACCATTTATTATTATTAAATGACTCTGATTACTTTGTACAAAGTGTGCACAAGTTTTCCAAAAGTATAATTTAAAACATATTATATGCAAAAATACAATGGCAAATCCCGAGTATACCAAGAATTATGCCATTAGGACAAAAGTACTGAGCTGAAAAAAATAAGTGTCTTCATAGCAAAATCCCCAATACTACTCAGGTGGAAAAAAATTCTGAGGCAAGATAGGCCTGGGACCTAGAGGAAAACCAAATACTTCTGTCCTGCTGGAGAAATGTAGCAATACAATAATGACTCCTAATGACGTTACCATACTCATAGATCATGTCTGGTTCATCATCATCAGAGAAGCATCCTGCTGCCACAGATGATAAATCATACAGAGACCCACAGCCAGACATTATAAAAGCAAGTGAGAGAGCTTGGAACACTGAACCCTGAACAGAAGGTCTCCATCAAATCTCATTTCTCAGAACTCAGGGATGCTGTGGAAGAGGAGGCAGGAAGAGTGTAGGAACCAGAGAAGATGGAGGACACCAAGGAAACAGGGTCTTCTAAACGCAGCAGGATCAGCACACATTTGGACTCACGGAGACTGTGGCAGTATGCACAGGCTTGTATGGCTCTGCACAGATGCAGTCCCAGTGCTGAGGAAAAGTGGACACAAGCCTGTATCTCAAAGTGTGCTGGCTAGTTTTATGTCAATTTGACACAGGTAGAATCATCAGAAAGGAGGGAGCCTGAGTTGAGAAAATACCTCCACAAGAATAGGGCTGTAGAGCAGTTTCTTATGGTGACTGATGGACAGGGTGCAACCCACTCTGAATGGTGCCATCTTAGGGCTGGTGGGCCTGGATTCAATATGAGAGCAGGCTGAGTAAGCCATGGGGAGCAAGCCAGCAAGCAGCACCCCTTCATGGCCTCTGCATCAGCTCCTGCCTCCAAGGTCCTGCCCTGTTTGAGGTCCTACCCTAACTGCTTTTGATGATGAACCAGCATATGGATCTTTGAATGAAATAAACCCTTTCCTTCTTGAGTTGCCTTTGATAGCAGCATTTATTTCATTATATTTGGTGGAGTAAATAATCAGTTTCAGGGAAAAGTTTTTATGGAAACCTTTTCAATTTTCAAATTATAGTTTTGGAAGACTTGCACACACTTTGTACAAATTAACCAGAGCCATTTACGGTTTGCATGGACATGGAGTAGTCACCCATCTGCTTTCAGCTGAATAATCAATGCCTTGCAGAGTTGGTTAGGAACTATGGGTTTTCTGTATGGGCTGTGTGACCTTTGCTGGACTTCAGTCTCTTGGACTTGTTTGTCTACAGCTGCACTGGTAAGATCTGCAGGGACAGCATGGTCACCACTGAGCCATCATTGTGAGCCTCCTGTCCTCACTGATATTTCCACTGTCAGCCTCTTACCCTCATCAATATCAGCATCATTCTCTTCCTCCTGTCCTCCGCTCTGCCATCACTTTCATATGTTTTCATTCTAAGGCTGATAATTTGAGTCCTTCAATGAGAGGACCTAGCTCAATGCTTGTGTGTTTTCCTCTTGCATGGCTCCTAACAGCAAAGCTCTTAAGAATCTTCACATCTGTGTACCCAATGTGTTCATCAGAGAGAAATGAAAACAGTTAAATGGAACGACATGCAAAGAGCAGTCATAGTTCTGATTACAAAGGCCTTAAACTGAAAGCTACCCAGATATCCATCAAATGGTGAGTCATTAAATGAAGTGTGGGGGATATTCGGAACACAAGCTCCTGGCACAGTCAGTAACTCCTGAATTCCCAAAATACCTGGAATGGGACTAACCTCATATTAAAGAATTCGTGATAATGAACTCTTCATAGAGAATTCAAAACAGCCCAGACTAATATACAGTGACAGAAACAGAAAAGAATGTGGGGAGGGGACAGGGCAGGACTAATATGTAGCACTAGAAAGGCACGTAGAGGGAGACACTCCTCAGGCATAGGAACATCATAACTCTTAAGGTGTGAACTTCACAGGCATATGCGTTATACTGTTCACTTAAGCTTTGTGCGTATCATATGTGTCGAGAAGAACCAAACAGTACTTCCAGTTCTCTGGAGGAATAAAATAAATGAACCCATGGTGTTTAACTATCTATAGAGACCGTACAAGCAAGGCTGAGCTACCAAGATATAGCACAGGACAACATGAAAAGAGATGGCTTTGATAGCAATCAGAAGTGAGTGATGGAGAGAGGGGTAAAGCAGAAACCACTTTCCAGAAGAGTGGGAACATGACAGCTATTCAGAAAAGTCACCAGCTGTCAGGCCCACCACAGCCACCACAGCCAAAGGCTTTGCAAAGCTGACTTGTCATCAAACACAGTTGAGGACCATGGATGGGGCTGATATGACACATCCTGAGTGTCTGTCCACTCATCCTGTAGCTGGTCCCCCGTCTCCTGCAGTGAAATGCTGTCCTCCCACCTTGGCATGGCCATTATCCCACTGAGCTCTCTGTAGCCATGGTTAGCAGAAGGATAACACCACCAGATTGTGGTCATTAACTCTCTGTCACAGAGAAGAAGTGTTCACAGGGCCTCGACTCTCCTCAGGATTGATAGAGGGTAAAGCTGATGAATGAGATGTTATTTTCCTCAGCAGGGCAGCTACTCCTCAGTGGCCCATGTTCCTGGAAGTAACCTTTCACACTTCGTCACACTCTTATAAGTAATATTCATATCCTTTCTGAAATAAATAGACATTTATTCATATTTCCCCAGGAAGAATTCCCACATTACCCTCTAAAGCACATTCAGGAATCTAAGTTGTGGTGTATAGTTTACCACAGTCAGCAAATTCTGTTGTATAAAATTACTAAAGGATTGTAGTTGTTGCTCAGTTGGTAAAGTTTGGTGATATGCTACATATTTAATAAAACCTGAAGTATCAGAAGTATTGAAAGATTAACACACAGTCAAAACCTAGGCAGACAGCTCAGCAATTTCTTGATCCTTGAGGCAGAGGCAGAAGAGACCAAGAGTGAGGTTGAAGAAGTTGCAAGAGAGCTGGGTAAGAATTGACTGTGGTGTTTCCTCTCTCTGATATTTCAGCCTTTCCCCGATATTTGGCTCTGAGTCTCCTTCAATACAACCCGAATTCATGTTAAAGTAAATTGTTCACATGAATATGAGAAGTGATTTTAATTTTAGGCAGCCACTTAAAGAAATCAGCACAGTATCATATGTTTATAATCTCAGTGTTGGGGAAGTAAAACCAGGAGAATTCCTGAGGCTCACTGACCAGCCTTGCCTGCCTGGTGAGCTCCAGGCCAATGAGAGACCCTGTCTCAAAACAAAAACAAGCAACAACAACAAATACCCAAGGTGTATAGTATCCCAGAACCAAGAGTTGAAGCTGACTTTGAGAATCCACATAATTCATGCACATATTTGCATATATAAACACATACATGCACACAAAATTTTGATTTGACCTTGTTCTATTAAAATGACCCATCATAGTTAGGGTTTCTATTGCTGTGAAGGGACACCATGACCATGATAACTTTTATAAAGAAAACATTTAATTGAGGTGGCAGCATACAGTTTCAGAGGTTTGGTCCATTATGATCATGGTGGGATGTATGGTGGCATGCAGGTATGCAGGCAGACAAGGTCCTGGAGAGGTAGCCCTGAGTCTTACATCTTACAGGAACAGGAATGCAATATGATCATGGTGGGGTGCATGGTGGCATGCAGGTATGCAGGCAGGCAAGGTCCTGGAGAGGTAGCCCAGAGTCTTACATCTTACAGGAACAGGAAGTCAAAGGAGACACTGGTTGGTATCTTGAGCATAATTAACCTTAAAGGCTCAGTAATACAATTCTTCTAATAGCACCACACTCACTCCAACAAAGCCACATCTGGCAGTGCCACTCACTATGAGATTATGGAGGCCAATTATATTCAAACTACAAACTACTACATGGCCCAAAGGTAGAAATAATATCTGCACCTTGTCACAGCACTTACCTCATTGTGGGTGCTCTCTAAAGTGTACTGAGTAGAGCGGGGCATGGAGAGGCTCCAGCTGACAAGGGCTCACATCATGCCCTGTGCCTACCATGGTGTACACAGAGACCTCTGTCATTTCATTCTTATAGTCAGATCCCAGAGGTGACTTGGTTGGCAAAGTGCTTCTTACCGTGCAAGAATGAGAACTTGAATTTACCCTCAGGTGATACTTGAAAGAGGCAGGTGTGGTCCACATACTTGTAACCTCAGTGCTGAGGAGGCAAACACAGCTGGATTCGAGACTTGCTCCAGAGCCAGCATCACTGAATTAACACCTTTGAGGGTCAGTGAGAGATCTTGTCTCATTAGACAGGGTAGAGTGTGACTAAGGACAGCAGCTAAGGTTGATTTCTACATATACACATGCATGGACATCTGCACACATATGTGCACTGCACACATATTTACACCATACACGCATGAACACACACACACAACCCCTAGAGCATTGGTTCTCATCCTGTGAGCTTCAGTCTGTTGAAGGTCAAACAACCCTTTCACAGAGATCACCTAAGACCTTCACTCTGTCCTCCCTTCCTTCCTTCCCTTCCTCCCTTTCTGTCTTGAGACATGGTCTCCTATAGTCTAGGCTGGCATCCAACTTGCTATGTAGCTGATGATGACCTTCAATTTCTGATCCTCCTGTCTCCACCTCTCAAGGGCTAGGCTTACAGGATACACCTCCACACCTGGATCTTCTTTCTCATGCTGACTGTGTAACTTCTTGCCTTCCCTGTGGGGTGAGACTGCATTGCTCACTTCAGGACAACACTTGCTGGCTTGATGTGAAAATGAGTTGTAGGGTTGAGAGCCCATCTCTCAGCCCCTACCTGGAGTTCCATAAGAGAAAAACTTCCCAGGAACAAGGGAAGAGAATATTTCAATAATAATTTCACACACATGAATGATGCTTTTAATCTTTTTTGCTCTTTATTCTTCTGACTCTTACAACCTTTAAGCATATATATGTATGTGTGTGTAGGTATATATCTATATATGTATATATATATGTATATATAGATATATATATCAATTCTTTAGCAACTTGTTATTAATTAGAAAAGCTACAAGGTAAATTCTCAGGGACAAGCATGCTTTGTAGATACAATAAGTGTCTCACATGGCAAAAGCATGGTTAGCTTAATTGGTGACTGACAACAGGTGCAGGTTGTTAGCGTTCTGGCTCATCTCTTAAAGGGATACCTACAAAAGTTACAAGGGAAGAAACTAAATGAGAGATTTAAGAAAAAGGCAAAGAATACATGTACTATATTACATTTCTTAAGTGTGATTAATAATATGTGGACATGGTTAGTCAGTTAGCCTTTTCCATTAATCATCTGAAACTCAGTATCTTAACATAAACAGTTAGTCTACTGAGACTAAAATTTTGCATAAAAAGTGGTGTAGATGTAAATATCAAGTGTTAATTGCTTTTCAGTTAGAGTAGGGAGGTACCATTAGAGAAAGTTTAGGGCAAGATAATTTGCTATTAATCTCTGAAGGACTTTGGTATAGTAAGACCAGACACCTGGAATTCTGCCCCAGTTTGCTATCAATCTTCTGAAGTACTTTGATCCAAATAAGGCCAGACAGACATCTGTAGTTCTTCTCATGAATAATATCTGTAGAAGTTCTGCTTGCATTCTTTCCACAATGACACTTCATTGGGCCAAATGTCCTGTTAGTAAGGGCAAGGGTGGAGAATAGACCTCTAAGTATAAACAGTCCACATGGAACTATAGATCTAGTTATGAAACATACATTTGTATGTTTCTATTCATCAAAATTACACAGATAAATTAGAAGTCATCCTGCTGACCATCTATATATATGTGTGTGCCCATAAGATTGAGATGTAATCATGAAATTACATATGCACATTACAGGAAAATATATCATAGCTGTTCTTGCACAGAGAAATTACAGAGAGGAGCAACAGTTTCAGAGATGGTGGCCTGTAAGACTTGCCAGACAGGGTATCCCATCAGAGAATCATTCCTTTGGTGGGTTGACATCTCATTTTCAATTGCTATAAGCTCTATTTGTGTCCTGGCCCACAACAACTCCTGACAATCACTTTTGACAATGAGTAATGGATATATTATCATCCCTTCGTCCACTCATTTGCATGAAATGTGCAGACATGGCAGTTCCATGCAAACAGAAAGTAGGTCAGTGGCTGTCAGGGCCAAGGAATAGGAAGTAATGCAGGTGGCATCTCTAGGGTGATGGAAGCATTCTAAAACTATGTTGCACAATGTTTGCACAACTATGCATGTTATCAGTGAGACCATTTTAGGGCATTTCAGATAGACATAAATGAAGCTTAAAATCTGACAAAAAAGAAATATCTGGTTCTTTCCCAGTCCCAGAGATTTTTCTGTTGACCAAAAAGACTCCTCACAGAACTTAGCTCCTAATGGTCACTGGAGACCTCACAACTTACTGCCTCATGTATAACTTTCAGTAGGAGCTAATTTGCTGTCAGATTTTTTTAGTGGCAACTGAGAAGAAAGTTCAGAGTCACAAGACTGTGTGATTTTACAGACTAAACACTAAAAGAGGTGAGGGTGGGGGGCAGATCAATATACTTGAACATTAGCACAATATGCATGCATGTTAGATAGAGCAAGAGAAGTGTCCCAGTTGACCAGCCAAAAACAAGATCCCAGTGTAGTCAACAAAAGGTATTGTCTCAAACTAAAACTTGCCATACAAGGCTGCCCAACAGACACATGATTCTCATTGATGGGTAGTTTCTGATTTCTCTTCTGCAAATTTGGCATGAGTGTGTACTCTTCTAGATCCAGAAGTGAGAACATGTATAAAAGCACACTGGCCTTGAGATATTAACCATGTCCCAAGAGGGAAAATGTGCTGGTCTTGTTAAATGAGGTGGGGCTAGAATGGTTTGTAAGGAGGGATGCTGCTGTACCTGAGAAGTTCACCTTACTGTACCCTAGCCAGAAAACAAAAATTAGTAGAGACCTCCATGTTTTGTAAAGTGTAAGAAACAGTCCTCTGGAGGGTGAGCAGGATGGAAGAGAGATTCCTCTTTGAAACATAGAGGACCTGAGTATAAATCATCCTCCTTCAATAAGTTGGCTGTACATGCCTGGGGAATCACCCTTCCTCCCTGAGCATCTTATGGCCCATCTGTAAAGTGAATAGGTTTGGGTTAGAGTTTTCAGATCCTGTTATTTGGAACTGGAGAGGTGACTCAGTGGTTAAGAGCACTGGCTGTTCTTCCAGAAGACCCAGGTTTAATCCCCAACACCCATGTGGCAGCTCATAAACTGTATGCAATTCCAGTTCCAGGGGATCTCACACTCTCAAAAAAGACATACATGCATGCAAAATACGAAAGCACATTAAAATAAAAATATATACATTAAAAAAAGAAAGCGCTGATTATTCTAGTAATAAGAAGGATTATAGCTATAACTGGGCCGAGGAGAAGGTTCAGTCAGTGACATGCTTTCTGTACAAGTTCAAAGACTGAGTTTAAGCCCTAGAACCCACGTGAAAATGCTGAGGAGGCAGAGACACTCAAGAAGAGAATACTGGGGTTATAAATGGTTTAGTAGAATGCATGGTTCTTCCGTCACCACTGTGCCAGCTGCTCTCTTTGAAGTGTATCTCCAAAGAATTTACATTCTTTATGAAAGAAGAAGGAAGAAGAAGAATAGAGAGGGGAAGAGACTGGGGAAGGAGAGGGAGAAAAGAAGAAAGGGAGAGAATGGAGGAAGGGAGGGAGGGAGGCAAAGTGAGCAGCAGCAAATGCCAGAGGAAAGCAGCCCAGGAGTCCTCTAAATGGCTGCACTTAGCAAGTCCAGCACATGAGGCCCAAGTGCAGTCCTGCACAGGAAGTAACCGATTGCTTGATTTCAGACAAATATCTTTATTAAGCTTGAAGTGTAAAAACATCTGTTCTGCTGGGTCCATAGAGTATCCTGGAGAGGCCACAACATACCTGAGGTGCAGCCAAGGCTCCACAATCAGAAACTCCTGGGATCTGCCACTGCAACCAGCTCAGCAACTCTGGCTAGAATTCAATTTGTGCCGGCCTGTCAACACCAGGCTTGGCAGAGAGACTGGCTAAGATAACAGCTTCCAGTTTCTCAAGTGCTCCAACTAAGGAGGATTCTGTTGCTGTTTCTTTACTTGTCTGCTTGATTTGTTGTTTTGTTTCATTTTTAGTGCAAGTAGGGAATCTTTTCCCTCCTCCAGAAAACATTTGTGAAAGCATTTGACTCAGGATATATTCTGATCTCTCTGTTACTCTGTGTATGTCTGTGTCTCTCTGTCTCACTGTGCGTGTTTGTGTGCTTATGTGAGTGTCTGTGTCTCTGTCTCTCTGTTTCTTTCTGTCTGTGTGCACATGTGTGCCCATGTGTGAGCACTAAGCCTTATGTGAAAAACCAAAGGGCTATGTACAGAGCCCCTGCCTCTTAGCCAAGAGCATCATGCAAGTGAACAGAATAAATCATCAAATGGGAATGAAACTCAAGCTGACCTAGGTCAAGTGGGCTTGGTACTCTGAACAGCTTTCTGATGGAGACAGATTGGTCCTCACACAACAGGATTTATAGAGGAAAGATGTCAGTGAGATTGCTCAGTGGGTAAAAGCAGTTGCCACCAAGACTGGCAATCTGAGTTTGATCCCAGGAACTCACATGGAAGAATAAGAGAACAGTATCCTTCAAGTCGTCCTCTGGCCTCTCTATACAGAGTGACGTGACTGCCCACATGTCTACATGCACACTATGGTGAATAGGAACACCCCCCCCCATGGATTTATATGTTTGAAAGCTTGACCTATAGGGACTGGTGCTACTAGAAGGTATGGCCTTGTTGGAGTGGGCGTGGCCTTGCTGGAGGAACTGTATCTCAGTCTCTCCCTGCTAGCTTCAGATTAGGTTGTAGAACTCTCAGCAACTTCTCCAGCATCATGTCTGTTTGCATGCTGCCATGCCTCCCACCATGATGAAAATGAACTTGACCTCTGAACTGTAAGCTACACCAAAGTAAATGTTTTCCTTTATCAAGAGTTGCCACGGTCATGGTGTCTCTTCACAGCAATAGAAACACTTACTAAAACACACACGTAAGTAAAATATAATTTAAAACCCAAATACAAAAACAAATAGAAGAAGCAACTTAAGTGACACTGGCATGTATCCCATGGTGGCAAAGAAGACAAGGTGAGAAAGTCATAACTGGTCATGGTACACCTGCAACCAGGAAACAGAGGAAGTACAGGAAGCCAGGCCTAGCTAGGAAAACTCCAGGTCACCACCAGTGACTTTTCCAGCTAGGACCTGCCTCAGGGCCACAGTCTCCTGAAGAGCAAGTTTTGAGTCTGTGAAGGACAGGTTCAAGCTACGCCACACTATTAGAAAAGGAGAAGAAAGAGCAGGAGAAGGAAGAGAAAGAGCAGGAGGAGGAGGAACAGGAGGAGGAGGAGGAGGAAGGAGAATACTCACTAATCATTTTTCACGTTTTAACCATCCCATGCTCTTCTTCATGGAGACAGCTGAATGTGTTGTTTTCTGTTTGTTATCACCCTTTGATTCCATAGTGCATACTTGCTTTAAAAAGATAAGATGAAGGGGATAAAGAGATTGCTTGGAGGTTAGTACAGAATTCTCTTCCAGAAGATCCAGGTTCAATTTTCAGAATTCAGATGGCATCTCACAGTCATAAATAACTCCAGCTCAAGGAGAATCCAACACCATCTTCTGACCTCATGTGTATGCCTGGTATTGGCACACACATGACACCCTTCCATATACACAAGCAAAACACCCACATACATGAAATAACAAATTTAAAAGAAACAAAACTTTTTTTAAAAAAAGAGTAATAGTTAACATGTCTACCTTCCAAGCATAAGAATTGGAGTTTGGATCATCAGAACGCATGTAATGCCAGGCTGATGTGAGTCTCCTGTAAATCTGGCTTTAGAAGTGGGAGATGGGAGGATTCCCCAGAGCAAGATGGCTGGGAAAAGTGGCTATTTTAACAAGTACTAGGTTTTCTTGAGAAATTTTTTTCTCCATGAATAAGGTATAAAGGTGATGGAGGATAATGCTTATTATCAACCTTGGTCTTCTGCATGCACACACACCCAAGTATAGATGTGCCCACATATATGCAGACATGCACAAGCACATACATGCACACTATCTATATACACATATGTGAAGATAGAAAAAGAAAAAAAAAGATGAAAATCATTTGTGTTGTGGTAATTTATGTCTAATTGGCCCCTATACCCTCCTAGAGAGTGGCATTATTAACATACACAGCCTTGTTGAAGTAGGTGTGACCTTGTTGGGGAAAGAAATATGTCACTGTGGGAACAGGTTTTGAGGTCTCCTATGCTCAAGCTATGCCTAGTTCAGTTCACTTCTTGTTGTCTATAAATCAAGATCTAGGACTCTCAGTTCCTTCTCCAGCACCCTATCTGCCTGTATGCCACCATGTCCTGCCATGAAGATAATGGACTAAACCTCCGAACTGCCAGCCACCCAATAAAATATTTTCCTTTATATGAGTTGCTGTGATCATGGTGTCTCTTCACAGCAATAGGAATCCTAACTAAGTCACATGACCAAAGGATTCTATGTAATTCAGTTGACGACCCAAACAGACCCTAACATCCATGCCTTAGATACTGGACATTGTAGCTAGACATTTCTTTGTGCTACTAGCTCAGAAATAATGTCTTAGAAACTTATTATTAATCATGAAAGCTTGACCTCAGCTTAGGCTTTTTCACAACTAGTTCTGGTAAGTCAATTAACTTGCTTTTATTAGTCTATATTCTGCCCTGTTACCTCTCGTCTGTACTGTATGCCTAACTTCTGCCATCTCTCAAGCACCTAGATTCATCCTGAGTTTCTCTATCTGCCTGGAAGTCCCACCTATTTGCTCCTGCCTGGCTATTGGCCATTCAGCTCTTAATTAAACCAATCACAGTGACACATCTTTCGCATAGTGGAAACAGATATTCTATAACAGGATATACACATACACAGTGTTCTCTCGATGCCTTGAATGTAGATCTGAATTAGGAACCAATAGATTTATGTTGCCATCTTCATTTTTTCCTTCAAGAATCATGGAGCCCAAATGACATCATTTGGAAAGATTAGCTAAGTCTTTCTAGTATACTCTTTAAAATGACAATGAAGGACAAGAAACTGCCAATTTCTGTGGTCAATGCTGCTATCAAAATGCTGCTAGATTTGTCTTCTAGGACTGTTATAATAAATCACTACATATAAGACATTTGTATTAGTTACTTTCCTATTGTGATAAAACACCATGACCAAGGCAACTTATAGAAAGGAAAGTTTATTTAGGTTTATTGTACCAGATAGTGTCCATAATGGTGGAGTGGAGGCATGGCAGCAGGATCAAGAAGCAAAGAGAATGTGCTGGGGATGGTGTAAGCCTTTTAATTTTCAAAGTGCACCTCAGCTATGCACTTCCTTTAGCAAGGTCACACCTCTATGACCTTGGTGTGATGCTAAATGGTCATGCTAAGTGAGAAGCACATACTCAAATGTCTGAGATTATGGTGGATATTCACATTCAAGCTACCACAACACTTAAGCCAATTTTTTTCCTCTTCAGTTTCAGAGGTCCAAATTCATGGTTTCACTAGCTCTTCAGAGGGGTGACCAGATTTGGAATCACCTGGGAGACACACCTTTATGCATGTCTGTGAGGGCATTTCCAGGAAGGATTAACTTAGGAAGGCTCACTCTGAGTGTGCATGGCCTATCACATGGACTGTAGTTGTATACAAAATAAAAGGGTGAAAAATTGAATAGAGGTGCTCTGAATGCCTCCCCCAGCAGATATGGTTTATTAAATGAAAGTTTCATTGCCAGACATAGAACAGTTCTCTGTGAGTTTTTGTTCAGTGAGGCCCAGAGGCTTCTGACACAACACAGGCTGTTGACCTTGCTCTTGGTTGTCCATCATAGCTAGACAATAAGACCTCATTTTTGAAGATATAACATATCTTATTTGTAGGTCGTAGAGAAATCAGGCTGGAAATAACTTGGAACCTTCTTCCTATTGGCTACCTTTAATAGAACCAGTAGGTGTAGTAAAGGCTGCTTAGAGAGAAAAAAAATCATCAATGAACTTACCCAGTGGTAGACCCTATGCTAAAGTACTGATCTGTCAGGCACTAGTGCAATAGTGGCATGACTGTTACGGGAATAACCAAATGCTTTCTCATTTAATTTGAGGCTTGCTTCCAAGGAAGACATTCTTACCTGGTACTATAAACTTGGTCCAAAGTCCATGGTTAAGCAGGTCATAGACCCTAGGGAGCAACATGCTACTGTTGTGTTGCCAAATGGATAAGTTATCAAACTGCTTTCTAAATGTTTGTGTTTATACACATAAATTAGTGCTGCTCTCAACCTTGATTAAGAAAGCAGACAATGAACAGATATCTATATAGAGACTTGCAGTAGGTCAAGGTGATGAAAATGAATGACTGTTAAGTGATTAGCCCTCAATGAGACACCTTATATCAACACACTCACACACACACACCAGAGAGAGGCAGGGAATACTCTGGGAACATCATGGAAGAAGAAACAGAAGAGATATAAAAACCAGAGGATAGGGAGGAGCCATTGAACTTCTGTCTGCAAGATATGATGGCCATTAAACTCGTGAATTCATAGTAACTATGGTAATCTTCACAAGACTGGCACAATATCAAGTCAGCCAATGTTCCTTCATGGATGGGAGAGGGTTCATGAGGCTCTCCACTCCTAGATGAAGAGTCACTGCCAATTGATGACCGCTGGAGTTAGAGGAATCATTTTTTCTTCAGAGACGGAAACACTGGGAAAGTTTTTCTATAGCTACACCACTTCCTGTTAAAACATTAAAGCTTTTCATTTTTAAGTTTGAAAAATTCAAATCAAACCTGGCTCAAATCAACAGATTTTAAATGCAAGCCACATAGGGATTTTTAAACATTCTAGTAGATACAAGCTTGAAAAAGAAAGGCAGAGCTGGTGGGGTGACTCTGTGGGTAAGGGCTCTGGCCAGTTTGACTCTCAGGATCCAGATGATGGAAAGAAATAACTGACTCCTACAAGTTGTTCTCTGGACTGGAGAGCTTGCAGGTTAATATTTAGGCATTTGCATTGACCTGCCCTTAGGGGCCTGACAGAATCTGTCCTCTGGGACAGCCACTCCCTATGCATATGTTCTCCTTGTCATTCAGTCATTTTGCTGGCCAGCTCAGGGTCCTGCAGCAACTTTGTACTTAGTAGTCCCTGTGCACAAGCTCCTCCCATCTTCCAGCCCTTTCTGGCTGCTTCTCTCCCGAGGCCAGCCTCTGTGCCCCTTTCCCAATAAATCTCCCACATGAGTTTTGTTGTATGATGCGATTTCTCTCTGGTTAAACTACAATAGTCCACACACACAGTCAATGTGGCATGTGCACATGCCCCTCCATAAAAGAAACAACAACAACAAAAACAAAAAACAAAGCAAAACTACCTAATCTTCTCATGCTTAAAAACAAATAAAAAGTAGAAAGTAGTAAAATTAACTTTTATAGTATGTTTTACTTAGCATTAAAACATCTGACATATTTCAGCAAATAAATATTAAAAGTATCTTACTTTTCCTTCAATAGCTGCTATTCGTTTCCTGGAACTATCTGATCTAACTTTTGCGAAATCTACAATTGAAAAACTACACCAACAAGCCCACATTTTATCATTTTCTGCCGATGCCCATTAGGTGGGGCAGGTTCTCTTCGTGCCAGGCTTTCCAGTTGACTCTCACCGAGTGTCTACATTACCCATACCCTTGATCCTTAGTGAACATAATGATGAGTAAAGATGAAACTGTGAGCTTCCACAGGAAACAAACAAACAATAAAACCAAAACCTACCAAACAAAAAGCCCTGAACACAAGGAAAGAGCTTTCTTAGTTTTGGTGACAAACATAATTGTGTTCATTAATTCAATCAACCATTTTGGGAAGTTTTAGAATTTTGTTTTGCTTTGCTTTTTATTTAATTTTTTTTTGCCCCAGTCTGATCAATTTCATTGCATGAGCTCTCACTTTAATCTCGACCATTCTGTCTGTAACTATGTGTATGTTGGTAGGTGAGGGGTGAGGCATGCTGACATGGCAAGTACAAATAAAATGTAATCAGCAGAGGACTGCCATGTGCTCTTCAGGTCAAGCTTCTAGGTTTAGCTTCAGGCTTTCAAGTTTTGGCAAAGAGACACTGGTTCTGATAGAGAACACTGTGGCGAGACTTTCCAACCGAATGATTTTTGCTGTGAGTTTCTGTAGATGCCTGGGTAATGGTGGCTGAGTCAAATTCTGTGAAAACAAGGAAGCCCAACAACCCCTCTGGCTCCAGGCTGGGTCCTAGGTTCACTTAGTGTGTGCCCTGGGGCTCTGCCTTCTCACACCCTCCACGCCTTGGAATGGCTGAGCCTGTTGGAGCCTCGGATTCTCTTATTCTTTTTGTTGGTGTTTCTATCCGCGGCAGGGAGAGAAAGTTCCAGCTCCCTTTTCTTGAGTTCCCAATCTGGGTCCCGCTCATCTAGCAACAGCCCTCTCTGGCGGTGGTCCCGGCATTCCGGTTCCGCCCTATAAAGAGAACAGCCTGTGAGTGTAAGAACATTGGCACTGAACTGCTTCCTGGGTATCATACACACAGGGTAGGCCATTCACTGTCTAGTTGAGATAGAAGGAGGCCGAGTTCACACATGTTCAAGTGCATACTTTAGATTCCAAACCTTCTAACGTTTAGTAGGTCTCAGACCCCAGAGGAACTACCTGAAAGTGGAAGAGGCTGGTATGACCTGAGTGTGATTAATCTTCAGAGACTGCTGGGGAGAGGCTGCTCACTGTTAAAATATTCACACTTCCAGAACAGTCTTTATGTTATTGGGAAGCTTTTTCTTTTAATTTTATTTTCCTGACTATAAAAGCAACACATGTTTGTTATTTAAATTTTTAAAGTATAGCCTGTTACATGTGCAATTCCAGCACCCAGGAGAATGAGGCCGGAGGATTGCTGCAGGTTCAAGGCCAGCCTCTGCTGTATAGTAAATTCCAGGTCAGCCAGGGCCACAAAGTGAAACCTGTCTCAATTAATCAATCAATTAAGAAAATTAGAAATGCAAGAAGAAAAAGTTAATTGCATACATTGTATGTATAGGTAACTTAAAAGTAGTCTAAAAGTGCACCTTCTCACAATGTGAACTGTGAAGAAAGCCAGTAGTCTTGTCCAGAGTCACAAAGCCTCTAATCCCACTACAGGATACCCACTGCCACAACCTCTACTGTGTGAGAAGCTTTGCTAGCCCATCTTTTTCAGCTCATCAGTCCCATGATGAGCTCAGCATTAGCTCCTTGCCCAGCTGACTCTGGTCCTCTACCCACCCATTTTAGCTTGCAAGTCTGTGATCACCTAGTCAGGCAGGGTCTAAGCATTAGAAAGGTTGAGAATCACTGGATTAGATGGTCAAGTGACAAAAATTCAGATCACAAGCTCCTTTCTATAGCTGGGAAAACATGGTACTTACTTCTCCAGGAAGTCCACACAGGCTTTCTGCCCATAAATCTGTGCAATCCTCTTGGGTGTATCGCCAAAGAAATCAGCAGCATCAATGGCGGCATGCAGTGCATGGAGAGTTTTGAGGACATTCAGATGGCCTGACTCAGCTGCAAAGTGAGCTGCCGTCCAGCCCACATCAGTTACCAAGCAGGGTCTGGCTCCATATTGTATCAAGAGATGTATCACCTCCATTTGTCCTTTGATATAGCATGGAGAAAGAATATATAGTTAAAATACAAATGTCCCCAATGTCCTGAGACCAGGAGAAGCCTACACAGTACAGATGCAGGAGGAAACTGGCCTTTGAGGTACCTCTACCTCAGTATCATCATTCCCCTCCCTTCTCATCTTCTTCCTGGGAGGCGGTTTTCCATCTTTTTCCATGGAGACCTGAGCCCTCTAAGAACTTTCTGTAACCTTTCTAGAACAGTCCTTCTTTCTGTCTTCTGTCCCAGGCCCTACTTGAATCCTTCCATCTACGTACTGGCAAGCCTCACTGCTTCTGCAGATGCAGCAGATGCTGCTTGTTTACTTTAATTATTTATTTTGTAGAACTTGGGGTTGAAGCTAGGGCTCCACATGTCCTATACAAGGTCTCTACCACCGAGTTAGTCACTAGATCTCCCAAGTTGCCAAGACTGTCCTTGAACTTATTTTGTACCCCACACAGGTCATGAATGCTCTGCTCCATTCATAAATAGCCCAAAACTGGAAACAACCTAGATGTCCCTCAACAGAAGAATGGATAAAGAAAACAGGGTACATTTACACAGTGGAATATTACTCAGATGTTTAAAAATAAATTGTAAATGGATGGAACTAGAAGAAAATCATCCTGAGTGAGGTATCCCAGACTCACAAAGATGAAGATAGTATGTATTCACTTATATGTGGATATCAGCTGTGAAGTTAATCATAACCAAGCTATAATTCATAGAGCCACAGAGGTTAACTATAGAGTAAGAAACTAGAGGAAACAGATAGATCCCCTTAGAAAAAGGAAATAGAGTGGACATTTATGGTTGGATATTTGGCTAAATTAAGTGGACAGGGGAAAAGAAAAAGAAATTGTGAAAGGAACAGGAAGAGACAGACAAAATTAAGAGGCATTTAAGGGGTAGTGTGGTGTCTTAGCATGGGTTTTATTGCTGTGAAGAGACACCATGACCACAGCAACTCTTATAAAGGAAAACATTTCATTGGGGCTGGCTTGCGGTTTAGAGGTTTAGTCCATTATCATCATGGTGGGAAGCATGGTAGCATGTAGGCAGACATGGTTCCGGATAGATACCTGAGTTCTCTACATTTGGATCCACAGGCAGCAGGAAATGATTGAGGCACTAGGCCTGGCTTGATAGTCCGAGGCCTTAAAGCACACTCCCAGTAGTCCACTTCCTCTAACAAAGCTATACCTATTCCTGAAAGGTCACACCCTCTAATAGAGCCTATGAGCCTGTAGGACCATTTTCATTCAAACCACCACATATGAAAACCTAATAAATACAGTAGAAACTTCCTAAAATATATAGATCTGTGAAGGTGATCTAA
Source organism: Sigmodon hispidus (assembly GCA_004025045.1). Taxonomy (NCBI): domain Eukaryota; kingdom Metazoa; phylum Chordata; class Mammalia; order Rodentia; family Cricetidae; genus Sigmodon; species Sigmodon hispidus. The sequence goes on along the minus strand of PVIH01000065.1, from coordinate 505,089 downwards.
GTGAAATTGCCAGATAATGGAGGGGGGTTGTCAAAGTTCTTATTGGCCATTTCTTGTCTCTACACAAAGCTTCCAGTACTGGTATTGAGTTAGTCTAATTGGGTTGTTGGCCAAAGGGGCCCCACAGGAATCCCCAAACAATCCAGGCTGTTACCAAGTCCATAGGTTGTTTCCCACAAGCCGCCAGCAAGGCCCCATTGCTAAAGACAACACTTTTAGAACTCATTGAAGATGGAGATGTCACGCCAGTGTCTTCTTCATCCCTATGTCCCAGCATCTTTTGTACAGAAAGGTGCTCTTCAGGCTCTCACAAGGGAAACATGAACACCAAGCCACAAGCCCTCTGTGATACCTGTGTCCTACCTGAAAGATATACTAATGCAATGGTGGCATAAAGCTCATGGAAGTATCAGATTTGACAAATCTCACTCCTTGTGATGGGGCCCTCACCAGACAGTGCTTAGATGACCGAGAACCTGAGACTAGAGAGCCAGGGACTATGGGAAAGTTAACAACTGTCATTTACACCTGCTGGGAAAGAAAAAAATGCTTTCTCTAAACGAGTGACACTAGGGGTATCAACCTCTCCAGGACAGGCCTCATATTCAGGAACATACAAGGGATGCCACAATTTTTTTGTTGGTTTTGGGTGGGTTTATTATTATTATTATTGTTTTGGTTTTTTGGTATGCTTTTATTTAGCTACAGTTTGGTGTTTTGGGGGGGGTTGTTTTCTTTTTGGGTGTGGTTTTATCTGTTTCCTTGGTTTGGGGTTATTGTATTGCTTGTTTGTTGTTTGTTTTTCAAGACAGGGTTTCTCCATGTAACCCTGGCTGTCTTGAAACTAGTTCTGTAGACCAGGCTGGCTTCAGACTCAGAGATCCACTTACTTCTGCCTCCCAAGTGCTGGGATTAAAGGAAGAAGGGGCAGGAGATCTGGAAGGACTTGGGAAAGAAAATTAATATTGCCAAAATATATTTAAATAATAAAAATATAACAAAACATTAAAAATAAACAAATTTAATTTTTTCAATAAAAATATTTAAGACTTGGGTGGGTGAGGTAGCTCCTCATTTAAGCCTGGTGACCTGAGTCAAGGCTGATATAAAATAAAACAGAACCAGCTCCTGAAAGGTGTCCTCTGACCCTCTATTGTACACCATGGTGAGCATGTGCATGCAGCGGGAACACAAACACACACACACACACACACACACACACACACGCACACGCAAAACTAATTACAATTAGTACTTTGAGCACTAATTAGTAACACTTAGAATACTGCTACACAGTGTAAAAGCACAGGCTTCCTAATCAGACAGATGTGCATTCATCCACCAAGTAATACCTTGGATAAGAAATGCTCAATGCTCATTTGTGAATCAGGGCTGTACCACTGGGCTGGACAAATTCTTGAGGAGTATAAATTAATTCCCAGACATAAAGCACCCATCAAAATGTCCAGCATACAGCAAGAATTTCCTGGTGTAGTGGTCATCTGGTGTAGTCACCATGCTCCTTATGTAGATTTCTGCAAAAATGTTTCAACCAAGTCTTTTGCAGCTGGCCTTACTTTCTGCCTAGTCCCTTTCCCCACAAGAATGAAGACTAATAATTGAAAAGCAAAGTTGTCTATTGTAATACTTTAATGTCATTTGGTGGTGATTATTACCAAAGACTTTCCTTAAAACAACTTAGTTTATTTGACTTTATGAGTGTCTTTGTGTATAGCTGGGCTCATGCACACATGCATACATGCTCATGTGTGTAGATGCCCCAGAGGCAGAAGGTGATGGTTCTCCTGGAGCTGGAGTTAAGGTATGGGTGCTGGGAGGCAAATTCGGTCCTTACAAGCATATCGAATACTGCTAACTTCTGAACCATCTATCCAGCCACAATTTTCAAAGACTTTGACTGAGTTTGACCCTAACTTCCTGTATAACTGGGATGCGCTGGGAGGGGGCAGAGATTCATCTTCTTGATACTTCCTTCATGAAGTCGTGATGACAGAGGACTAATTGAGAGCATATTTATAGTCTCATCACTGTCTATGTTATCTAACTCTCCATCACAGAACTCCAATACAGCATGACTATTCCCATTATATAGAAAAATGAATCCCCAGTATATTAAATAACATGTTCCAGGTGCTATCACTAGTAAGGGTTAATGCTGAGGTTGAATGTTTCATCCGGCACTAAAGAAATGTGCATACCCCTCTCTGACGCTGATGCCCTCATGAAGGTGGTCCAGAAGGAATGGGTCTACAGAGGCATCATCTACTCACCTCTAATAGCAGCCCAGTGAAGTGGCGTCCTGTCATTCCAGTCTACATCCTTGTAGTTTGGGTCACAGAGGCCTTTCTTCAAAATCTTCTTTACTGCATTGCAGTCTCCTGCTGCCACAGCCTGGTGGAGCTTTGTCATGTCTGATATTTTCAACAATTCTGTGACAGAGTCTGCCTGAAATACAGGCCATTTCAGAAATTCCATGCAACCCTTCATCCCCCTAGATTTCTGCACTAGTTACTTGCATTAATGGATTTTCAGCTGAGGAATTTGCCTCTATTAAATTTGTACTCTATAGCCAGGAGTTTCTGACCTGGCCTAGCCCTGAGGTCCAAACCACCGACAACTTCTTGGTCCCCAAAAATCACACAAATGCTTATATTAACTACATGTTGTTTGGCCTATGGCTTAAGCTTATTGCTAGATAGCTCTCATATCTTAACCCATTTTTAATAATCTATGTTTTGCCACATGGCTTGTGGCTTACTTGTACTCCATTACATCTTGCTTCTTGGGCAGCTGAATCACATCTCTCTCTGACTCCATCCTCCTTCCCCTTTATCTGTGCTCAGATTTCCTGCCTGCTTCTAAGCTGCTTTGCATAGGACAAAACAGTTCCTTTATTATCCAATGATAATTCACAACATACACACATCCCACACCACTAGGGTCACCTAGGTCATTCCCTGTGATAGGATTAAAGGAGGCATAAATCACCACTTTCTGACCTTCGTGTCTTGACTGTGAGTGATTCTGTTCTCTAATATTCCAGGCTGATTTTATTAAATATATCACCACAGCCCTATGATGTGGGAAGGTTCAGTCCACTGTGGACAATGCCATGCCTGGACACATAGTCTTGGATTGTATAAGAAAGCAAGCAAGTCAATGTATGTTCCTCTGTGATCCTTGTTTCAGTTCCTATTTCCAGGCTCCTGCCCTGGGCTCCTGCCCTGATCTTCCTCAATGATAACATGTAAACTGAAACTTCCTCCCATAGTTGTTTTGGGTTAGTATTTTTATTACAAGAGAAACATAACTAGGGCACTTATGGAATGGATTTATTACAATTTCCCATCGATGGCTTTATCTACACTTTAAGATATTCTGTTTGAGGGCTGGAGAAATGAATCAACAGTTAAGAGCACATACTGGTCCTCCTGGAGACCAGAGTTCTACTCCCAGAACCCACATCAGACAGCCCACGACCACTTATGATTTCAGCTCTATGGAATCAAATGTCTCTGACATTTGGCTATAAACCCTACAAACACTTCCAGAGAATTAAAAATGAAATAAAATTTTAAGAATAGAAGCTACTTTGTTTTTTAACTTTGTATGGTGGTAAAATCAATGGGTATAATCCAAATAAAAGTTTTTTGGGGTGACATTTAAAAGATTCTGAGATCAACAGTCTTGAGAAATAGTGACTAGAGGTAGGAAACTGGAGTGGGCAGTTGCTTGAACTTTGACCCACTGGGAATGCCCTATATCTCAAGATTCAAGCTAAGAACTGGAGAACCAGTCTGTCTTCCAAACTGTCATCACCAGCCATCACCAGCAGCCCCAGAGGTTTGTTAGAAATGCAAACTCCTGGGCTCAATATCTACCCACTAACCCTGAAACTCTGGTGCCTTATTTGATGCATAATCACATGTGAGAACAACCCTAGACCCAAAGGATCAGAGAAGTAAACATAACTAAATCACAGTGTCCAGGGGACAGGGGAAAAAGAACCAGTCACTAAGACTGGGAAGTCATCAGAGCTGTCCTGTCAGAGCCCTAGGTGGGATCCTGAAGAGATGAATAAGAGTAATTTTCCTGCTAAAAGTAGAGGATCCTGTGACAGGGAGGTACATGCCACAAAGGGCAAGAGCTTCCAGTGTCAGTGTGTAGACCAGGGCTCACCAATCTTTTTTTGCAAAGGATCAGACAGCAAATCACTTTTGCATCAAGGGACCAAGTGGAGGCTACTTCATAGGAACTTAAAAGCTGCTTATATGACAGTGGAGCTCCTGTTCCACCTTTTCCTCCATGTGCCATCTACTTGGTATCCAACACCCACCAGTTGATGTGGGATGTCTTTCTGTTTGCTGTGAATAACATTCTTAAGTAAAGGAACTGTTTTGGCCTATGGCAGGCATCTTAGAAGTAGGCAGGGTAATCTGAGCATAGATAGAGTAGGAGGGTGGAATCAAGAGAGACACCTTCCAGTCGCTCAAGAATCAACATGTAAAAGTAACACAGATAAGCCAGGAGCTATTCATCAAGACAGATGAATGGAAATGGGGTGAGTTAAGATGCAGGAGCTAACTAACAATATGCTTAAGCCATAGGCCAAGCAGGATGAAATTAATATAAGCCTTTGTGTGATTATTTGGTACTAAGCAGCAGTGGGACTGTGAGTGAGTCCAAACATTGGGACTAGGCTATGGCAGAAACTTCTTACTACAACCAGCTGTAGGCATTCTCAGGACAAAGAAGACAGGCAGCAATAGGAAACAGCTGGTCAGTGAGGAGATCAGGCCCCCTACTAACCCCAGAGCTGCAAGGTCCTCTAGAGACCTCATTTCTCCCAGGGGTTGGCAATCTCAGATTAACAGCTGACCAGTGTTGCGCTACCTGCACTTGGACCACTGATGAAGTATGTAATGATGTAATGTTAAAATCCAGCTTTTGCTGCACAATACTATGCAGAAGCACATTTTACAAATACTTCCAGGCTCCCCACTGAGAGACCCTAGCTAAGAGATTTTCAGTTGTCTGGGTCTTTCATCTGGGGCACTGAGTTTACATCAATGGTGGACACACATCCTGCTCCTCTGTCCTTCTCCACCTGTGAATAAGAGAGCCTGGCTACTGGCCTGTGCTCTGAACCCTCCTTAATCCTCAGAACAGTGTAAGAAAAGCCCCTACTTTTGCCACATGGGTTGTGACTCTTCTTCAGAGACCCTGCCATGCTGCCTGCCATAAAGCCCAGTCTCCATGTTTAGTACGGGTCTGTCATCCATAGCAATAATAATCTTTTTCTTATAAAATTGCTCATCAGCAATTCAACTCAGCACTCCTCCTAGACCCCACTTAAGACTTTTAAGGCTGTGCCAGGGTTTATTGTCAGATACAAAGAGTACTCTGTTTCCCCCAATGGGCTAGGCAAGTGACTTGGTCCAAAATTGAGTCTAGGCTCAGCCCATCCTGGACTATAGAAGAATTCATAGTGGTTAGCTAAAAGCCAGAATTCCTTAGAAACTTGTGGAACTGGTTCCCATATGCCAGAAGTAGTCATTTCCCTTGCCTTTGGCAGAAGAGATCTATGACTCTCCATTGACATACACATGTGGTTACATGTAAAAGCCCATGGTAGCCTTCAGGCTCCTTTTTTATGTGTCTCCAAGCCCAGCTATTGCCTTTCTCACCTCTCTCCCGAGGCTGTTCCAGACACAGACAGGCACTCATGCACCAATGCACACACCATGCTCTCTTTATAATGGCAGGGGTTTTCATCCTATCCTGCTACTATTACAATGATCTCACCTGCTACTCTGCCATTCCTGCTTCCCAAGCCCTGGCCATGCCCAGTCTGCTGCTGCTTCTCTCTGCCGTGATTTTCTCTCCCAAATGCATCAGAATGTTTTCTCCCTCTTACAGCCCCATCATGGAATGGCCAATTATTGGTTTCTTTACTGTGCCCTTTGCAAATATTTAGGATCTTTTGCCACTGTGATCAGAAGGACCTGAAGGGGGAAGCAAGCATAGTTCGAGCTAGGCAAGCTGGTAATTGGAGTGAAAAAATCAACCCTGGTAAAGATGTTAAGGCTCACCCTCAACATCTCTTAGAGCCAACCTAGGAAGGCTCTACATTTTAGATGACTATAAGTCTTCAAAACAGGAATATGATTTAGGCTGGAGGTGTTAAACTGCCAGCCTCTGTGCATAGATCATTTGGGGAAATTGTTTAATTGTGTTTCTGGCTCAGTAGGTAGGAAATAAGGCCCCAAATTCTTCATTTGTAATGAGCACCCACAACAGGCTTAGCCACTCACAAGACTGGATAGCAGCTTCTCTTTGAATGGAAATCAAGGAGCAAGATTAGAGACTTGCAGGACTCAGCAGGAAGCGGGCGGTAGCTCTCATTAAAAGGAATACATAGTATCATCAATGGAATGTCGGGAACAAAGATCCTTGACCTTAACCCCAATTAGATCAGAGTCTCTGGTTATGCAAGACAAGGGTTAAGTGTGTGGCAAGAAACAGGTGTTCTGTATATGCTTCTCTGAGTAACAGAGAAGATAGTATGTATACCCAGCATTTCACCTTTTTTGGCATATGTGGGGATTGATGCTTGTATGTGTGTAGATGCACATAGGGTAAGGGTAGTAGTGAAGGGCAGGTGTTATTCTGCCTGGACCTTAAGGAGTGGCCTTTTGGCCAGCATAGATCTGGAGAACACCTATGGCCGCTGGGCACCAGTATTCAGGGTGTGACCAGAGGGCCAGTTTAAGATCCATGGTACACATATGCAAGCCCCTTCCTTCTCCTGCTCCTAAATGCTGAGGACAGAACTTGCAGGATGGGATCAGTTCAGCTTTCTAGGAACTTTGCAGCTGTATTTGCCCTTTGGTATCAGTAAGTTGTCTTCTTTTAATAAGTGATTCTTCTCTCAGTTACCCATGATTCTCTCATGTGTATACGCAAGTGTATGAGAGTTCATGTGGAAACCAGAGGTTGGGCGTCTTCTTCCACATTATGTATTGAGAAAACATATTGCCCTTGAAGCCATAGCTCAGTGATCCAGCTAGTCCAGTTAGTCAGCTATCCCTGGGATCTCCTGTCCTGCCTCCTGAGAGCTGGGATTACAAATGGGCCACCAGACTCACGCCTAGCCTTTACATCAGTGACAATATTCAAACTCTGGTCCTCGGCTTATATATATCAAGCATTTTACCAGCACCTGTTGAGTCATCCCCAGAGCCCCTGCATCTATCTCACTGTTTAAATTTGACTCACTAGGGCCTGGGGAGGTGGCTTGTTGGTGAACAGCTTGGTGCACAAACATGAGAACTAGAGTTCAGATCCCGAGCACCCATAGAAAAGGAAGCCTGCTGCACTGGTGAGTGTAATCTCAAAGCTAGGGGACCAGAGTCAGGCAGAGCTCGAGAGGGCACTGGCCAGTTTAGCAGAAGAGATGGGTGAGAGACCCTGCCTCGAGAACTATGTGGAAAAGAACTAAGAAGACACCCAGAGTTGATCTGTGCAAGTACCCACACACGCACACACGCACACAAAAAAAAAATAAAGAAACTAAAATTTAAAAATAAATATTTAACAGAAAACCCTTACCCTAGAGGATTCCATCAACAATGACCATTTGTATATCTCATCCCCAGGTGTTACTAAGCAGAAAATCATTTTTATAGCCAATGTGTAAAGTCCTGTTTACTTGACTTCTATATAAGCTTTAACCACCCCCATCTGCTCCATATCTGAGCTCACACCAAAGAGCTTGCATAGCATCCTGTCGGCGAGGTCAAAGCCAGGAGAAGTTTGCATGAGCAGTTCCAGACAATTGAAAAACAGATCCCCCACCTCTCAGAAAAATCATAGAGAATGCAAAAAGAAAAAGAAGGAACACAACAAACAAGCAAAACAAAACAAAACAAAAAAATTAAAAAATCAACAACAGAATAGGCAAAACAATCTCAAAAGGGGTAGGGTAAGAGGACAATGACTGGCTGACTTCATACACTGGGCAGCACAGAGGGCAATGGTGTTCTAGATGGCTATAGGCAATGTTTCTTATCATGTCTTAAAGTTTTCAATCTTGTGCATTGTCCACCCTCCATGCCTATGGGAGCACACTTCTAATTCCACCTGCGGAGGGGGGACAGACAGGTCTCTGGGGCTCACTGGCTAGCTACAGGCCAATGAGAGACCCTGTCTCAAAAAACAAGGTACATGGCTCCTGAGGAGTGAGACACAGGGTTGACCGCCACCTGCCACACACATATTCACATGTACACAAAATGAATGAAGAGTGATAAATGGTTTATGGACGAATCATGAAGCTTACTATGTGAACAAAGTCACCCAGAGAAGGCCACATATCATATGTTCCCACATGTGTGACACACACACACAGTGCAGAAGTCAAATGTAGACCAAGCATTACCTAGGAACAGTTGGGGCTAGGAGTGAGCAATGAGTTCTGACAAGGTACAGGATTTCATTTGTGAGTGGTGAAATTAAAAACAGACTGTGACTATAATGGGTAACATTTTTCTAATGCTAAAATTTTAAAACTTAGTGAATTGGACACTTTAAACACCCCCAGTTCTAGGGTATGTGAACTGACCTGAATTCACTAACCTATCTATAACTACTGAAATTTAGCAAACTTCCCATTGCATGAATCTATAAATTTTATCAAATACATCTGAACGCCAATCTTTCAAGGAGATGTATGTGCCTTAGCTTAAAAAGTAGTCAGTAGTACATGCTTGAGTTAAATATAAGTTATGTAATAAAAAATAACTAAGATTAAAACACTTACAGTCTTTCCTAGGAGCTCCATGCTGCAGGCCATCATAGATGGTTGGAGTCTTAGTTTGTTTGCACCATGGAAACTGACCCCTCCTCCTCCCCAGGGAAGCATACAGGAGCCTCAGCTTCCTGGTCCATGGAGTCTGGTGGAGCAGCAGGCTTACCTCTCTGCTTCTCATCGGAACTGTTCAGGAATCCCATCTTCCACCTTAGTTAAACTGGATAGTCCTCAACAGGCTCAAAAGAGCATCTGATAGTCAAACTGAAGTTGAAAAGTAGCCAGTTTCTCACAGCCCACAAAATACTGTAAAGCAGAGCAGCTGTTAATCAGCTAAGCTGAACTTGATTCCTCTGCCCATTTTGGAGCACAGGAGCAGCCCAGGCTTCTCACCTTCAGGACCAGCTGTGAGATCCGGAGCAAATTCTTTAACTTTGATGTTTCCTTTGCTCAACACTCAAAAGAAACAATTTTTTTCCCCCAAGACAGGGCTTTTCTGTGTATCCCCAGCTGTCCTGGAACTCACTCTGTAGACCAGGCTGGCCCTGAACTCACCTGCCTCCACCTCCTGGGTGCTGGGATTGAAGGTGTGGAAGATTAAATGCCTGTGCCACCACTGTAGTCAAAAGTAAACACTTAACTTTCTCCCTTCTGGCTATTCAATACAATCAGCTGAAGTAATTCATAAAACATTTGATACTAGGTAGCCATTTAAAGGATGTCATTTCTGGATGCCCCGTCCTGGCCTTCTTTCCCCCAGTGCTCTAACCAAGCATCTACCATGTCTAGTGCACTGCTGGTCCCAGACTCGTCCATCTCTTCAGCCCTCCCGCCCTGTCTTCTTCCCTTTATCCTCTCTCTCTCTCTCTCTCTCTCTCTCTCTCTCTCTCTCTCTCTCTCTCTCTCTCTCTCTCTCTCTCCCATTCTGTTAGTGTTCTGTATTGCAAAGGATTATCAAAGAAAGAGTCACTGCAAGAAGCAACTCAGGCTCTGTGACTGTAGGGAGGAGCAGTTTCAAGGAACTGAACCCAGGACAACTGTTCAACTGTGCAACTTTGCAACTATGCAACTGTGCAACTGTGCAACTATGCAACTGCGCAACTGTGCAACTGTGCAAATGCCAATTTATTGATTGTTAAACAAAAGTTGTTTATTGGGTAAAGCAAGTTTCTCATACCAAAGCCCCTGATCAAATCTATGTTTTGTAAAAGAAAACATCACACCCCTGCCACTTTAGTCCTTATTATGTACCATTTTTTAGTACCTAATAATGTAAGATGTTCCAAGTATGCCAGGAACATTTTGTGACCAAGTCATGCAAAGGCTGTGAAGCTCCTTCAGATGAACAGTTCTGTAGATAATATAAAACAATCAATCACTGCTTTCCACAATTCTTCAAGGTCTAAGCACGTATTCATTCTGATGTTTACCCTAGATACATTGTAAGCAACTACTTTATTCCAATGTTTACTCTTGATACAGTGATTCCACTGGATCCCACTACATTTTTCTCTTCCTTCCTTTCTTTCCCTTAGTCTTCCTATTTTTCTGTCAGCCTATGTTGGTGGCTGTCCTGGGCCAATGTTAGCCTTAACTGTCACGTTGACATGGCCTGGAGTCATCTGACAGAAGAAGCCCCTGCTGAGGAATTGCCTCTGTCAGGCTGTCTGTGGTGTAACTATGAGGGATTATCTTTATTATAAACTGATGTAGAAAGTCCCAGCCCAGTGTGGATGAGCAGGAGATCCTGGGCTTTATTTATTTATTTTTTTTAAAGTGAGAGAGGCAGCTAGCAGACATCATCTTCCATGGGCCCTGCTATGCTTCTTGGGCTATGTGTTCCCCGGCTGAAGATAACACTACATGGAATAGCAAGCAGTCCTACCTTCAGGCTCCTGCCTTGACTTTCTGCCTTGACTTCCTACAATAGTGGGCTGTGACCCGGAAATGCTTTAGGTCTGAGTATTTTCTCACTGCAGTGCAAAGAAAACTAGAACAGTCAGGTAGAGAACAAGGCACTCCACATCTTGACTTAATTGAATTTTAGTCCAGAAAAAGGGGAGCAGGGGACCTACCCAAACAATAAACAACAACAACAAAAAATACTTATATATAAATTTACAACTTTTTAAATACCATAAACAAACATGCAAAGGCAGAGAAAGTGGGAGAGGATTATCAGGATGAGGAGTCGGTAAATGGGAAAAAAATGAATATGTGTTATTCCTGCATCTCAGGACCACCCCCCACAACCAGACTACCATGGAGCCAATTTTCAGATGTAGGAACAAAAGTTTTCTTTATTGAAGCAAAGGCAGGGACCTCATCTGACATTCCTTTTGCCAGGAATGAGGGAGGAAAGTCCTAAGCTCTTTTTACATGGAGTTTATACAGAATAAAGTTATGAAAAGTCAGTGTACATGACTGTTAACAGCTTGTTAGGATGTCTGTAGGGGAACTATAAGGTTCTGGCAGAATATGAGGAACATCTGGTCTTTGTAAAAAATTTTACTGCCTCTAGCCTGTAGCGGGAAATCCGAAGCTATGCAGATAAACCGCGCCGGAGTGCTGAGCCAGGCAGAGTGATCGACTAGAAAAAAACGACAAAAGAGAGACGCGCCAAAAGACAAAAGCAGACGTGCATTGCTAGAGGAGTGGCATGGGATAAGAAAGACAGTCCGGCTAGGATTGCTCCTGCTCTGTGGGATGGGGGTTGCTCCTGCTCTCCGCTGTTGGGATCACTCCTGCTCTCCACTTCTCCTCCCTTCTCCTACCTTTTCTCCTCCTCCCCTGGAACAATCCCTGTTCTGTAAGTAACTTTTAAATAAAAAACCTTATTTAACATGTATTTCATAGTGGGTTAATACCACAATAGTAGCCTGCTTTTGCTGATTCCAGGATATATGTTTCTAACTCTATTGTTTCACTATTTTCTTGGGGCTTGAGTTCAGCCCTTGGTTAGCAGTTGTCCCAGGATGGTGACCTGTTTCCCAAGACAGCACTTGTAGAAAGGGGTTTCTGGCTTGAACTAGCCCCACAGTTTAGTCCTGCCCACTGCTGCTTATCTGGACCCACAATCCCAAAGTCCCAAAGAAACATACAGATGCTTATATTAATGTCATCGTGTTTGACCTATGGTTTAGCCATATGGCTAGCTAGCTCTTTCCTCTTAATGTAACCCATTTCCATTCATCTGTCTGCCACATGACCCAGGGCTCACTGGTGTTACCTTACATGTTGATTCTTGGGCGGTTGGATCATGTCTCTGTGTGACTCCACCCCCTTCCCCTTTTTCTGTTTCAGTTTCTCCACCTACTTCTAAGATGCCTGACATAGGCCAAGACAGTCCCTTTATTTAAAGAATAATATTCACAGCAAAGAGAAAGACATTCCCACATCAGGCACTGGTTCTGCTTCTTCAGTATGGTGCTCCTAGGTATGGATTGAGTAGGTTTGTTGTAGACATGAGAGAGAAAATAGTCAGAGGCATCTGGAAGAGTCCAAACTAAACTGGGCCATGAGGTAGAGGTGGGAAGTGAGAGAGGAAGAGCAGAGAAAGGGAGAAAAAGGGGTACCCAGCAATCCAGAGACAGAGCATACCAACATGCCAAGAAGGCAGGAGGGGACCAAGTGATCCAAGAGGACAGACCTCCATGAAGGAGTCAGAGAGGCAGAAGGGAAGCCCAGCCCAGTTTAGCCTGTGTGGGAGAATGTCAGCCAGCAGGACTCTGTAACAGTTTTCTTGGGAATAGGAACTGAAGGAGACTAGAGGCTGGAATCGACTTTGATATGTTAAATAGGCACTTGAGCCATTAGTCCTGAGTTTGAGACCTAACAGGTGTGTCTCAGCTGTTTCTGGTTGTGGACTTGGTTGAGAAGCACTGGAGAAGACAGGTGAAGAGCTATTATTACGTTTACATATAAAGGGCCCTAAAAACTCCCAAGTCAAACAGTGATTGTCAGCAAATAAGATCTTAGAAAACGGCTGGATTATCATGGCTTTTACCTCATGAGTAGATTCATCCATTGATGGATTCATTTTGTGTGTGTGTGTATGTGTCCATCTTACCTGTTTGAGACAAGGTCTCTTATTGACCCTTAAGGTAGCCTGGCTGGCCAGCCAGCCCTCAGAATCTTATGGTTTCTGCTATACCAAGTATGCACTGTTATGACAGCATTTTTAATTCCTGTGCTAGGGATCAAACTGACTTTCGCACCCTTGTTCAGTACCTATTGTCCTGGATCATCTGTCGAGTCTGTGGATTCAGGCTTTGATATCAGGACAGGGAGATGGTGGAAAGAAGGGTTGTAGCCATGTTGGAAAAAGTACATCATGAGGAATGCATCTTTCTTGACACCAACATTTTCTCTGGTTCTCTCTGTTGCCAGGCAGCCAGGTGTAGGTAAGCAGTTCTGTTCCACCACTCTCTGCCATAGCTTCTTGCCATAATGTTGGGCCAAGAAGGCTCACATACCAATGATGCAGCTGACCATGTCTGAGACCTCTGAATGAGAGCCGAAGCAAACATTTCCTCCTTACGTGGTTTTTCTCAAGTATCTGACCAACACAAACCTACTTCTGCTGCACCATTGAGATTCCAAGAGCACATGGGTCCATCAACAAAATGAAATGCAATGAGTAAGGAATCATCAAATAGACTAGAGGTCTGGAGGGACGTTCATGCATGTCTTGAAGTTTTTAGCCCCTCTGTGAGCACATGCATTGTTTTGTTACCACCATAACTCAAGGGCATCAGCCTGCAGATTCATCAGCCTTTGAAGGCAGACTCGCACTGGTGGTTTTCCAGGGAGTTGCCAAGATTTCATCCTCCAGTCAGGACTGCATCATTGCCTGTCTTGTGCCAAGGCCTCCAGAATCTTGGGCTGAACATACTGATTTCCCCAACTCTCCAGCTCACAAGCAACCCTTACAGAACCCCTCTGTCCCCAACCTTAGAAGCCGGTTGATAAAACACTTCTATGTACTGTATTGACCCTGGTTCCAAAGAATCCCAACTACTATCGGAGGTGAGGCCTGGCAAATATAGAGAACTCAAGGAGCTGAGGAGCTGGGGAGGGTGGGCCGCACAGAGAGACAGTGAGGCTCCAAATCAGATTGAACTGAGAAAAAGCTCAGGTTTATTTAATGGGTAAAGTGCTCCCAGATGGCTCCCCTCACCCCAAAGGACACAGAGAAAAGTGACCCAAAAACTAGGTGTCTGGTTTTTGGGGGGCAGATTAAGTGTCCTGTGTCAGTAGTCTTGAGCATCTCTGGGGAGGAGCCAATGTCTGGGGAGAGACAGATGGGGGAGAGGGCTTGAAGTGAGCTTCCCTCCAACAGGGAGGGTGCTGGTTCTGGAGTGTGGAGTGAATAGACGTAAGATTAACGCAGGGAAGCAGTAGACTGTCCAATGTGTCTGGGACCTAGGCGGTATTTCCCCTTTTACAAAGAGCAGACACTGAAAGGGTTGTTTTGTTGTAGTTTTTTTTCTTTCCTTTTCTTTTCTTTTCTTTCTTTCTTCCTTTCTTTCTTTTTTGTTGGTTCATTTTTTAAAAAGGGTTTCTCAGGGTAGTCCTGGCTGTCCTGGAACTTGCTCTGTAGACCAGGTTGGCCTGGAATTCAGAGATCCACCTGCCTCAGACTCCAGAGTGCTGTGGATTAAAGGCATATGCCACCACTGCCTGTTCATCGAAAGGTTTTAACAATGAATGAGATGAGATGGTGCAACTTGTATGTCCTTCAAAAGATATTTTGGCTGCTAATTGGAGAATGGATGGAAGGGAATGAGACTACATCCAGACACTGAAGAGATCCATTGCAGGAGTCTAGATCAGAAAGTCTGGAGGGCGAGTGGATGATGGTTACAGGGGTCATGGGGAGACGTGCTGAAGCCAGTGTTATTTGGGTGGGAATAGTGACATCAGTTGTCAATGGCTTAGATGTGAGCAGTGAGAGGAAGGGAGAATCAAGGCTGGCTTCCCTTGCTTAGATGATGATATTATGGGATGGATACAGTGGGGCCAGCTTTAGATAATGGAAGAACACAGATTGAGTGTTAGGGTTTTTGTTTTGTTTTTAAGAGTTAGGTTTTGATATAAGTTTAAGAAACTTGTACATCACTAAATGTCAAGGAGCAATTCAAAGTCCTGTGATTCTGGGGTTCAAGTTACATAGTCAAAATCAAGCAAATGGGTGATATTTAAATGTATAAAGAATATATAAGCTAAACTAAGACAGATCATTGTATAGTGGAGACTCCAGTCCCAGACTAAGGCCCTCTCTTCTCTGGAGTCTGGTAGCAGAGAGAGAATTATAAGAACAATCACTTCCGGGGCTGGAGAGATGGCTGAGTGGTTAAGAGCACTGACTGCTTTTCCAGAGGACCAGGGTTCAATTCTCAGCACCCACATGGCAGCTCACAACTGTCTGGAGTTCCAGTTCCCAGTTCCAGGCAAATAAGTAAAAGTTTTTTTGTTTTTTTTTTTTGTTTTTTTTTTTTTTAAAAAAAAGAATGGTCACTTTCAGGGAGGATATAACTTCACAAAGTCCAAGGGACATGAGCATAGTTGGAGGGAATGGGATCAGCTATGTGAAAGACTGTAGTGTTTAATGAGTGTCCCTTACAAACTAGCTAGAAACAATGTGTGTGAGAGGCCGATCCTCAGCCTCCAGCGCCCATGCTCCATTGTTCTTCCAAGCTTCATCTAGCTCCAGTTCAGCTTCACTTCTCTGAACAAATACTGAGAGCTATTCTGCCCTGGGTAATGCAAGGGTTCAAGAGCAGAGGTCCTCCTGATGAGGGATGAGCAATTATGAAATGAGATAGACAGTGGAGCATGACAGAAGCTCCCATCAGCAAACTGCAGGCTCCTGGGCCCTGTCACCTCCTACATGTTTCCTTCCTCTAATGAAAAAGTCCCTAATGTCTAACCTCTTCCCAGTCATGAGCTGGCCAGGAAATAAGGTCAACCAAAAGGAGAGGCCTCAGGATACAACAAACTCTTCTACTACATTAAAAGAAGAATTGACCTCCAAAAGCTTGAACATAATGTAATATATTGAAATGACAAAATGAAAAAACTGACATAAGTAATACACAAGGCCATATACAAGAAGAATCAAAGTAATTGTGATACTATAAAATATTTATTTATTACAATTAGCAGAATATGCTAGCAGGGGACACAGGTTGTGTTATTGATGGGTGTTTTCCGGTGTGATCCTGTGTTCAGCTATATGAATGCCAAACATCTATACCCTGGAGCTGTAGATATGACTCATCTGGTAGAAGGGCTTGCCCAGTACGCATGGAACTGAGGGTTTGATTTATTGCACAGCACAAAACCTAAAATGGCAGTGCATTCCTATAAGCACAACACTTGGGAAATAGGGGCAGGATTAGGAGTTCAGGGTCATCCTTGGATACCTTATCAGTTCGAGGTCAGATTGTGATACATGAGACTTTGCCTTAAAAAAGGATTAAGGGGGAGGGAGGGGAAAGGAAGAAAGGGGAGGAAGAAGGAAGGAAGGAAAGAAGAAAAGAAGGAAGGAAAGGAGGAGAAAATAAATCCGTAGCCTGTCTTTTAATTATTCTATGATCAGCCACTGGGGTCATAACAGTGGGTCAATTATTGATCAATGGTCACTTTGTCTCAAGCATTTCTGGTTTAAAACTTTTTTCATGAATAGTTCCTCCCCCCTAATCAAAGCCTAAATCAAGAAAGACATTTAGGGGTTGGAGAGATGATTTAGTGGTTAAGTGTACTTATTGTTTTTAAAGACCCAAGTTCAAATCCCAGCACCACATCAGGCAGCACATAACCTTGTCTGGTTCCAGTTGCAGGGCATCTAATGCCTCTTCTGGCTGCCAAGGACACCTACATTGACATGCACACCCCCCCCAACATGCACCCACTCATCTACACACACACACCCTCCCCCCCACATGTACCCACCTACACACATATCCCCTCCCCCACACACATTCACCCACTCACCTACACACATATACCCTCCCCAACACGTATGCACATGCTTTTCACCACACACAAGCACCTGCCCACTCACACACATATGCATACCATAAATACAGAATTTAAATAAAATATAAACCTTTTTTAAAAAGAAGGTAGTCTATAATTAATGAGTCAAAAGCCCATTTTATACATGAAAATACTGAGAACCATTAATATTAAATTTTTACTTAAAGATTCTGGAATTACCACCTCAGTGAGGCCTCTGAAGACTGATAGATACCACAAAGAAAGTTCAGGATATGAGTGCTGGGCAGCTATATCATCCTTTGTGTATTTGCTGCCTTCCATTAGCCCAGGCTTGAAGCTATATGACCTGATTCTCTCATATCTCACTCCATTCCCAAGAAAATGATCATAATTGCAAGGTCACACAGTCTCTGTTCCAATTGCATCATCACGGATCAACAAAACAGCTTGAACACACATGGAAGGCTGAATTGTGTGGGGCAGGTACCATGATTATGCATCCCTACATTATAGATGGGAACACAGAGACAAAGAATAAGAAAGAAGTCACTTGCTGGAGTTGAGAAAGCTCCAGTGATTCGGTTATGGAATCCTTTGCAATCTTGCATTGCCTCCTGAGAGGCTAAGTCAAAGATGAGGTTGCTGAGCTTGAGACTTCCTGCCTAAGAAATGATGGCATTCAGACTTCAGTTTGCTTCTTTTAAAAGAGACATACATAGTGTGATGTCCAAATCAGTGAGATACGGTTTCCTGAAAACTGTGTTCATGGGGACTCCACTATTCAATGGGTGCCTTTATGTATTAGGCATCTTTTTAAAAAATTTTCTAGACTTTCTTTCATTTTCCTTGACCTCAAACCTGATGTATAAGGAGTTTGCACACAGGAATATGAGCCCCAAGGGGCTTAGGCATATTCAGGTCACCCATTTATTTATTTATTTATTTATTTATTTATTTATTTATTTATTTGTTTGTTTGTTTGGTTGGTTGGTTTATTTTTATTTTTGAATAAAGTCTCATTTTTTATCTATGTATCCCCTTGCTCAAACTCCCTCTCCCCTCCTGCCCCTCCCAGTCACTCTTTCTTCTCCCCACCACTTTATCTTCTCCCCAGCAAGGGCAGGAGGTCCCAAGGTCCCAAGGTGGCTTAGTTCAGCATCCACTCCAGGCAGATCTGCTTTCCTCACCCCAACATCAAGACTGGGTCAGGTGTTCCTCTGGAGGGAATGGGCTCCAAGGTGCCTGTCCAAGGTGCTTAAGATCCCAAGCTGTTCAGTGGTTGTGGTTTGCAGCTTGGACATGCTTTGCTTTTTGTTTAACGTCCACTAATGAGTGACTACATCCCCTGCTTATCTTTCTGAGTTTGTGATACCTCGCTCAGGAGGATATCCTCCAAATCCATCCATTTGCCTGCAAATTTTAGGATATCATTTTTTCTCACTGCTGAGTAGTACTCCATTGTGTAGATGTACCACAGTTTGTTAATCCATTCTTCAGTTGAGGGACATCTAGGTTGTTTCCAGGTTCTTGTTATTATGAGTAATGCTGCTATGAACATAGTTGAGCTAACGCTTTTGGGGTGTAAATGTGCATCTTTAGGGTGTATGCCCACAGGTCACTCTTTCTATGTCCTCTTCAGAGCAGTGAGACAGCTGATCCCATCAGAGCTTGGCAGCATCGCTGTCAGGGAGGGGCCTGATGTCAGGGAGCCTCCAAGGCTCCCCACATCTTGAGCTAGCAAGCTGAGACTTAGCTTCCTTTTGCAGTCCCTAATAGGTTTTCTACACCCCAATAATATGTTTTCTACACCCCAATAATAGGTTTTCCCACCTAAGATGTAAGCCAGATCAAGCCAAATTTAAAAAATAAATGACCAGGCTTATTCTGAGCAAAGCAACTCCTGGGTGAGTCCTCTAGCCCCTAGAGATTAAGGCAAGGAGAGGAGGCAGGGAGAAAATCACATGGCTGAACTAAAGAGGGCATGTATGTACCCTGAAGTCAAGGGGTGATGATGATGTGTCTGCCAGAAGCCGGGTTTGTGCTCAGTTATAGCACATTAGATGGAGACGGGGCCACGGGAAGCTTCAGGCGAGGTGCCGCCACAATTGCCAAGAATGCAGTCCGGGGCTTTTCAGCAGCTCTTCATTGGAGAGTCTCGGAAAAGGCAGGTTTTGCAGAGGGAGAGAGAAAAGGGACTTTTGCAGGAACGAGTTCAACGAATGAATCGTCCCTGGAGCTTTTGTGCGAGTCCGTAAAGGAAGCTTTGCCAAGTCTTCTGGGAAGGCAACAGGACCTCGGTTCACTTGGACATGCAAAAGATGAGGACCCTGGGCCTAGAGCCCCTACCCTGGCCAGACTGAGGCTGCAACCATGACAGGCTGCAAGGAGGATGTGACGGGGTGCAGGCCCCTGATTGAGCAGGACTCCACACAACTAGATTCTGATTCTAGATTCTGACCTTAGAGCCAGTTAGCCCTGAGCTATCAGAAAAACCACAAACATTCCCTTCCTGGGAAGAGGCCAGTTAACAACAGGACAGACTCCAGGTACGCATCTGATGGTATAGACAAACCTTAACAACCGCTGCTAAATGCTGAAACTTCCCTAGAATTAGGAGCAGCTAATGAATTCATGGGTTCCCCATCCCGAGCCTGGACCAATTCCAGGACTGTAACCCGGAAGCTCTGAACACCCCCCCCCCCATAAAAACCTTTGCCTAGTGCTCCTCTGGGTCTCTAAGATGGACA
Source organism: Sigmodon hispidus (assembly GCA_004025045.1). NCBI lineage: Eukaryota > Metazoa > Chordata > Mammalia > Rodentia > Cricetidae > Sigmodon > Sigmodon hispidus. The sequence goes on along the minus strand of PVIH01000065.1, from coordinate 485,508 downwards.
GACGGAGTGATCTGAGATAGCTTGTCAACAAAGGGACATTTTGCTGTTGCATCGGACCTGGTCTCTTGGAGGTTTTTTGGGGGATCTGGACTCTGGGCATAGCAAAGGGCATGTGCTGGAGCTGCCGGCGCATGTCTGAAGGCTTATGGTGTCTTGTTTACCAAATGAGGAGATTCATAGGTCCCATTGAGGTCCCATTGCTTTAAAAGGTTACATTTGTAGTAGAACCATCTGGAGGGACGCTGTCATGGTTAGCCCTTGACCCAAACTGGATGTTGTATAACCGGAGTCCTTTCAGAGGACTGAGGTGTCTGTCTGGAACATCTCATACTCCTTCTGTTACACCCGGTGACTCTATTGAGTTATCTCCTCTAGCATACCTTCTGAATCAATGGAAGGCCTTAGTTTAACGGGAGTCTCTCCCTTTCTTCCCTCTTGTGTGTCTCTGATTCTTTCTGTGTGTCTCTCTCTGTGTATGTGTGCTTCACATGGCACATGCATTTGAAGGCAGAGGACAATTTCAGCTGTGGTTCCTTAGACACCATATGAAGGGACACAAGCCCACTGGAGCATGTAGCCTCCACAGCCTTGCCATCTCCTCCATTCCCTCTGCCTTGTTAAAAACTGTTAGATTCATTCCTAAAGCTAACTCCCAAGGTCCATTCCTTTATTTGGCCACTTTCTCCTCCGGAGGCTGACTACCAAGGTCCAGCTATCAAAGTGTTGATGTCCAACAATCAGAAGCCCCCTTCGGTTCACTTAATTAACATGCCCAATTAAAATTAAACATCTCATCCTAACATGGTTTCCCCCTTTACCTTTATAAACTGTCGTTTGCCTATGGGCCACACCTGTCCCTCTCTATCAGAGGCTGTCCTTTGTCCTCTGACACAAATATACCTCTCCCCCTTTCCCTTGTCCCCTCCCCTTCTCCCTGCTCCCCTGTCTCCTCCACCATAGCACTCTAGCCCATTCTAACACAGGCCTCCCCTCTTCTCATCTTAATGTTACAACTGCGAGGTCATTGCTGCTGTTTTTCTGCCTGAGCGAGATGCAGCCACTTTAACTTTCTTCCTAATAGGATTTCTCTGTGACAGCAGGTGCTTGGGTGTGGTCTGCACTAATCCAGGATTCAGGAGGAAGTCCCCACACTGTGCACCTGTGTCTCTCATGGCCCACAGCTGCTGAGCAGGCTGTGCAGTCTCATTCACTGGCTAAGGATCCACTTATCTCTGCCTTCTTCAGAGCAGAACTTAATTCCATCACTCTCTTCTGTCTGTTCTGTTGGCTTGCTTGTTTGGTGTTAGTCCTGGGGATTGAACCTAGATTCCAAGGCTTATAAAACAAGCACCTTACCAACTGAGCAATCACTGAGCCCCAGAGAGTCCTCTTGAGAGAAGTTCATAACAAAGTTTCTGAGTGTCTCATAATACATGTGAAAATCATAAGGTCTCTTCTTATGAGGGGGTGATCATATATTTGAGGAAGTGGAGCATTGCACAAATCAAGTGTAATTCTGACCACATTAAATGGCCTAAGAATAGTACAAAGCATGTTGAGGCCCAGCATTTTGGAGTAAGTTGGAAATCTTTTTGTCTCATTAGATCCATTTCCCATCACTCTGCCCCCAGAGTGGCTGACCTATTTGGATATCATCCATAGACTCTCGTGCCATGCTTCCTTCTGTGTGGGAAGGGGACATGAAGAATGGGGTTAGGAAACTGACACCTTGGGAGGCCCGTCAGCCTGACTGTGGAGGTCACAGCCCTGTGAGGTGGTTTGGTTCACAGAGCAACCCTGGCCATGCTCCAGACATTGCTTTCTGTACCTGCTCCTTCTAGCCCACTACTGGTCAGGGCTCTCAGTGCTGCCTGGCCTAAAGCAATGTTGGTTGTGTTCCCTGAGTTCTCTTTCTACATCAATCAACAGTTCCTTTATTAAGACTCATCAAATAATCCACTTGGACCTGAAAAGGAGAAATCCTACCAGCAAAGGAGATGCTGTGTCGTGGAATGCAGAGTGGCTGAATGTAAACTGAGCTGAATACGGAACAGTTCCAGGAGGTGAATGAGGTCAGATGCTGCAGAGAACACGAATTGAGCCCCATCAGCATGACTCGACTGTAATTCCTGCTGTGTACAGTGGGAAACATCGACTGTTTCAGAATGAGGAAGATGAATCGATACAGAACCTTCATTTTTGGAGAAGTAACTTTTCCACAATACCATACAATCTATTCTGGTTTAAATCAGGACGCCCATGGATGAGGGAGAAACAGAGGGAAATAATGCACACATTCTGCATAATAAAGTTCATTCCTAGGTATTCACAATGAAGAAAGAGTTATAAATATTTACAAATATTGATCTGCAAGAATGTTCACAGAAGTACCATTTTAAAACAACCCAAGTTTTCATTACCAAGGGTAAAATCTATAACATTTAAAACTGATATTGTAGCTGTGTTTACACTGACTTAGAAAGACATTAGTGTTTCATTGCTAAATGAAATCAGTACATTATAAACATTATAAACAACTTTAATGTTTATAATATTCATTTGCATTCACAGAGTAAGGAGAATAACTTACTCTATATTGAATTAGTAATAAATACCATTTTCCATAAGCATGTATAATTCATACCAACAAGCATTTTGTGACTATCAAGGGTGTAGCTTTTGAACCCTTAATAAGCATGGTGAAGTAAATGAATAATATTTTGCATGTAGAAATCAAATACCTCACAACTAGATAATCAAATGACTCAAGTATATAATGAAATAATTCACAACAAGGTGAAGGAGCTGGGTGACTCAGTCACTACAGTGATGCCTTGGACTTGACAAGATACTTCCTATATCTATATTGAATCAGTAGGAATATTTTCAAGATTATATCAAAGAGAACAGTTAGGCAGTCTATGTTCACTCCCTCCTCTACAAAACATAAAATGGTTTTGACATCTTCAGTTCTGGAACCCCTGAGTGAAGAAAATGAAATTCACAAAGGTGTTAGTCATTGCCAGTAAGGTACAAAAGTCAATCCTGGTGTTAGGTAGCTAACCTTAGACCTGACTAAAATTTTGAATAAGAGATTCTTCATTGTCTCTATTTTAGAAACTCGGAAAAATGACTGTTCTTGACTTCTTGTCTTCTGGAATTGCTTTACTTTCCAATTTTTAGACCTCGGGCTCCATTCTCTGACTTGACATTCTATTTTTAGCTGCTCCAGTCACTCTGCGTCTGTGAATGTCCCCCCCCCCACTTATCAGCAACATCAGCATTATTCAATTCTTCCCAGAAATAATTCATATTCGCTTGTAAACAATTTGGCTCTCCTATATATATTATGAATAGGCACATCTTACATATGCATAAAACGCTAACATTTGCCTAGAGCTCACTTTGTTAGTCAGATATTGTCCTAAGCACTTACACACCTTGTTCTATTTATCTGTTTGTTTGCTTGTTTACTGAGATAAAATCTCATTATCACAGCTCATACTGGTCTTGCTTTGTAGCCGAAGTTAGTCTTGAACTCTTGATTCTCCTATATCCACATCCCAACTGTTTGAATAACAGCTGTACATTTTCACCTTTTAATTCTCAGTACAAACATTCAGAACCTACTGTCATTTTCAGCTTGTAGATTAAGAAACTGGGGGATTCAAATATTGTAATACTACATGCAAATTTTAGCCTATTTTCTCTCAAATTTTAAATAGTTTTAGATGAAGATTTTTTAAAAATTGGAAAATGGATTTAAGGAAAAAACTTTAGAAAATAAGGAATGGCATTTCAGGGTAAAGAGGGTAGCGTGACTGATGCAGTACCTATCTATACACCCCAGAAAAGAATTCAGACATATTCATATAACAATTTCCCCAGCGTCTAACTTAGTGAACCACTGAGTTTTTATTGGGGCTCCTAACAGAAGTATGGGGTGAAGGGTTACTTATAAGGAATGAGCAATGCCGGATTGAAAAGACCATCCGGCAGGGGGCGTGGCGGGAGGACTGGAGCGGGTCAGACCTAGGAGCCGGTAAAGCTGCAATCTTACAGCTCTCTGTCTACCTGCAAGCACTCCTCCAACTGCTACTCTCCTCCCTACTGTTTTATATATATATTGCTGTGGAGGGGCCTCAAGAATCTTCCAAGTTTTGTTCTTTTTTGTTTACCTCCTGAGGCTCCGGAGTCTTTTCCTTTCCGGTCCCCACCCCCCTCCGCTGCCTCACTCCTGGAGGGAATGCTTCTATTTGGAGGGAAGTGCCTTTGCAACGAGCGCTAATAACTTAGACTGCACTTAAAATACGATGTCCCTCAAAGTCAACAAAACAAGGAGGGTACGTAGCGGCAGAGTCTACCTAAGGAGTGAACTGAGGTTCCTGGTACAAAGTATCAAATGCGGACTGTGCAGAACATTTCAGATTCTAAATGGGTGCTCAGTGATTCGGTGAGCTTTGTGGATTTGGAGGACAGGGTGAAACTAGCAAAATACGCTTGGAGGTGGCACACAGCTCATCACGTAGGCGACTAGGAACCCAGAAGCCCATCACAGGTTCAGGCCGGCAGGATCCACGCGTGGGCTCTTGAGGAAGTCCAGATATGGTCTGCCCTGGAACGAGCGCAGTGAGCCTGAGCCGCAGCAGCTCAGAACTGGCAGGAGGCCGGGCCACATGCTCCTCCCCTGTCCCTCCTCCACAGTAGCCGGGAGGAGGGGAGGGTCAAACCTCAGGATAGATCTTAAGCGGCTGCCTGCTGAACCCACCTCAGAGATACCCCAGCCTCGGATGAAGAAAACAACTGGTCGAAGCCTTTGGTGTTGGCTACGAGAGGCTCTTGGATCTGGCTGCCGCTGGTGGCATCGGTGCGCCCAGGGTCCCAGGTACCCGGGGCTAACACAAATCAGTGCCTAGGTAAGGAGCCCCGAGACAGCAAAGGGCTTGTGGCGTTGTCACCCGGCTGGCTGTGTCGGGGACACGGGAGCGCGTACTGGGGAGGACAGCAGAAAGGGAGGGCTGGAACCTCAGCGCCCTGGGAAGGAAAGGTGTCAGGCTCTAACACACACAGGAGCTGTCACCTCTAAAGGGCACACGGATTCTGGTTTGGGCGGCGCACATTACCAAACCAGACTTGCACAAATTGTCTTTGACCCAAATGAGAATGCAGAGCTGGGAGACTGGTGTATGAGCAAGAGCTGAAAAATGCATTGCCTGAAGCAAGGGTAATGTCAGAGGCTGGCGAACAAATCTTGGAGTCCCACTGAACTCCTGGGTCAGGGTACCAGAGTCAAAACAAAGAGAAGACCTAGCAACAGAGCATCAACCAGGTGTCAGCATCCAGGCAAGTTATTCTCACAGAGAACCCTGGTAGCCCAGTGATAGAGTCAGTTTGTTGATGTAGCGTCCTCAGCGTGCCAGCTCCAGGTATCAGTGCTTTTCCTTCCCTGGGTATTTGTGCACAGAACCTACCCTCACGGTGTGCTGCTGGTACCATCCTTGAGCCCTTGTCTGTCATACCAGACTCATTCCGGAGCTCAGTCACACTGAAGTGGAAGGCTCAGCATACTGAACCCCTGAGTGCTTGGAAGGAGAGTAGTTAATGAGTCTCAGTCACTCATTAAGCAACTGAGAAATCAGTCTGTGGGGTGTGAAGGGCTGGTTCAGGTTTCCCTCCCAGCCAGGTAGTTGGCTTTTAACTCCACTCTATCTGCTCACTGGTCATAAGGAACACCTAGGATCTAATTAAACTCCCTCAGCTAATTTTATTTGTAAACAAATACAATTTAACATCTACTTTGAGACTGCCTCAGCATAGAGCATTAAGAGAAGAGACAATGAGGTACTTGGAATGGGAGTCCCTGGGAAGGACTTCTTCATGGGGGACCCTCTTGTTCATATCTTTTCATTCTAATGTGAAAAGCCCAGGCTGGGTTCTGATTTGCTATATAGCCAAGAACCTTGAATTTTGATCTTTGGTGTCCTAATCTCCTGAATTGTGTGGTCTATGAGGCACTGGAGGTCAACCCTAAGGCATGCTGGGCAAGCTGTCGACCAGCTAACCTACATTCCCAATCATATTTTTAAAAATATTTTATGTGTATTGGGTGCTGCTTATATGTCTGTGCACCATCTGTGTGCCTAGTGCCTAAGAGGGGCACCAGATGCCCTGGAACTAGAGTTACAGCTGATTGTGAACTGCCGTGAGGGTACTGTGAGTTGAACTTACATCCTCTAGAAGAACAGCCAATGCTCATTATCAAAGAGCCATCTCTCCAGAGTTCCCCATCCTACCCTGCACGCTCTGTATCTTAAGCCTACCTTTACCCATGAGTTATGATTATGAGCCTGACTGACCCAATGATCCTGAGAAGCACAGAGCCATTTCCATCAAGTAAAGCCTGGATGATGATAAACTATTAAATGAAAAGAAAGTGAACGAGGGGATGTCTAGTTCTAATTAATGTTGTTTTAGGATTCTGAGGAAGCTCTGTGGTCTGCCAGCATGGACAGAAGGTTCCTATTTTCTTTCTCTATGGAGTATGAGCCACCTATGGCATGGTGTCACTGCTGCTGTGTAAAATCTTATGAAAGCAACTTCTAATACAGTTACAGGACAGACTCACGCTGACTTATATGGCTTTTGTTTTAGTAAACTTAGCAACCGAGGAGGAACATGACTGTAGGAACACTCACTGGATTGATAGAGAGTTGATTCCTAGCAAAAGCTATATTCATTCATTCCTTCATTCATTCGTGTCAAAATATTGGTTGCTGGATACTGCACTGTATTTGCAGAGCTAGGAAGGTTGAAGCAGGGCAATCTCACATGTTCAAGGCCAGCTTGGACTCTACAAAAAGATCATGTCTGAATAAAAATAACCACAGGCGGCGGGTATAGTTCAGTGGTAGAGAACTTGCCTAGCGTGTGTGAAGTTTGGTTTAATCTTGAACTTTGGAATGGACAACAGATAGGTAGTACAGATAGATAGCTAGATGGGTGGATGGATGGATGGATGGATGGATGGATGCCACTGTGTACCAGGGTGTGAATGTGGAATAGTAAGTTAGATATACTTTCTAGTGTCAAACAATTCTAGACTCAAGAGATGAGCAAAAATCAAGGAAAGATCAGAGTGAATTCAGACAATAATGAACATTTTGAAGAAAAGCAAAGAGCTGTGGTACAGCGCTGTGGATATAGGCTTAAATATGTAGACATGTGTTGGGCAAATAACAGGGACCTGACTTCTTGGATTCACCCCCTTCTTTTTAGGATTTATTTATTTTTAGTTTTGCGTGTAAATATTTGTCTGCATATATGTGTGTGCATCATGGATATGCCTGGTCCTCTTAGAGGCAAGAAGATGGCATCAGATTCCACAGAACCATACTTAGTGATAATTGTGAGCTACTGTGTGAGTTCTGGAAACCAAACTGTGGTCCTCTGCAAGAAGAATGGGGGCTTTTAACCACTGAGCCATCTTTTTAGCATTTTGGAGTTTTGAGAAAACAATGTCTCTGAAAAAACTTTCTTGAAATGGGACTCCTGAAACAGAAATACTTTGACAGAAGAATCTAGTGTACAGGTGTGTGGGGATCCAGTGCAATATATAGAAGGCATAGATGAAAAGCCAGAGTTGCTAAAGTAGGCATGAGAGAGACTCAGGTCACCAAGAATCTCATAGGTCAAATCAAACAATGTAGGACTCACTGCAAATAGGAGAACAAGCAGCTGGGTGAATTCTAAGCAGAGATGTGAATTCATAAACTTCTGTTCTGTGAGACTGGTCTGGAATCGTGTGGAGGAATGGTTATATGGAAGAAGCAGGACAAGATGTACCTTTAGATTTGCTGGTGGTAGTCTAGTCTAGGATGTAAGTGACAGATGGGCACAGGGTAGATTTTGAAAGTAGAGTAAAAAGTTACATAATGTTTCTGTGTCTCAAATTTCCCACTTACTAAATGAATCCATTACTACTCCTGGCCTTCTGCAAAAACACAAGCTAATAACTCTGCTTTTTTTTTTTTTTTAAACATTGTGAATGTGCTTCTAAGAGTAGGTAAAATCTTATTTCTAATACTATGTAATTTTAATTCACACAAACACACATGCACACACACTACAACACAGCACTATAAAATACAACACTTTGTTCTTTCTGAAACATCAGTAACCATTAGATGAACCATGACTGAATATGAGCAAGGCTAAAAACAACAGCTAATTCAAAAGTTCAACATGCTCAAGTAAAATACTAAAATATAGCATTTGAAATTGGGAATTAGAAAAAAAAAAAGTTGAAAAACTTTTCAGAGGACAAATGGCTCTTTGTCCTGGATAGGTCCAAGAGTGTGCTAAATGGAAATCTCCATGGGGCAGCAGAATCACTAGGAGAGCCCTGGCAAACACTGAATAGCTTTCCCCTAGTGAAGCATTCTCTCTCAGAGGAGGCTCAGCGGCTTTCCTGGTTGATTGCTGACTAAGTTAGAAATGAGAGGTTTAAAGCTGTTTACGAGAGAAGGGCTGACCCTGCATGACAGGACACCTCTCTGCCATGTGAGGCAACCCCATTTCTCTATCCTCAGTTGCTTTGAGACACTGCTTACAAGAATGAGATGTTCTAGCTGCAGAGAAGAGGGGCCCCTTCCTTATTTTCATTGTGTGCTGTGGAAATTGCAGAGCTCAGGACAGTCTGTGGGTAACCTTCTCCTGTTAGATGCCGTTAATTAGTCAGTGACTTATGTCTGAGTTGGATTCTGAGGTAGTCAGTCTGCTGACTCAAATTGATGACAAGTTTGACACTGATTCTAGGACATATCCACATAGGATTAGAAGCTCATGGGGCATCTTTAAGGGAGAGGCTGTAGTCTCTTCTTTGGCCATACATGCTGTATTGATTATCTCTCTTTCATTTGTTTGTGTGGCATATGTGTGTATATGCATGTGTGCTCACCTATCCATGCACATGTGGAAGCCAGAAGTCAATGGTGCACATCTTCTGCTGTCCTACCACACCTTCTGTACTTATTTATTTATTTGAGTCTATCTCTTGCTAACCCCTTATTTAGCTATATTAACTAGCTGGGCAGTCTCCCAAACTCCCCTGTTCCCAGCTTTCAGCATTCAGACTACAGGTGCTTGCCACCACACCCTGCTCTGTACAGGGTTCTGGGGATATGAACTAGGGTCCTCATGTTGGTACTGTGAGATATTTACAACTGAGCCATCATCTCAGCATCAAGGACTGTTGATATGTTTTTGTTTGGCTCATAAGATGTATTGAGGGGCTGGAGTGATGGCTCAGAGGTTAAGAGCACTAACTGTTCTTCTAGAGGTCCTGAGTTCAATTCCCAGCAACCACATGGTGGCTCACAACCATCTATGATGACATCTGGTACCCTCTTCTGTATATTGTATACATAACAAATAAGTCTTTTTTTTTAAAAAAAAAAAAAAAAAAGATGTATTGAAAGGGTTAATTTCTCATTCTCCTTCAAACATCAGGGACTATTACAGGCAAGTGTAGTCACCCAGTTTTTCTTGAAAACAAGTAAAAGATGTAGTGCCTTGAGCTGTTGTTCCTACATGGAAGCAATCTACTGGAGGGGGTATGCTAATGCTCCTTGGTGGCTAGTGCAGTTTGCCACCGTTCCTATTCCTGCATGAGGTCTGTTTTCCTCATTCCCACCCGTGGACTTCTAATTCTGACCTCAGGTCAGGGCTGCCCAGTGCAGCTTGTCTCTTTTAGTGCAGCCTCCCACATCAGTAGAGCACAGACTCGCCCTTGCTAACTACTGAAAGGCTCCATTAGAACTGCATAGTGGTGATATATGGTATATTTACTAAAAAACAGTTTGGAATATCAGAGGACAGAGCCATCTCTCCGCGGCCTTTTTTGGATTTATTTTGTTGTTGGTGGTGGTTTTTTTTTGTTATTGTTTTTGAGACAGGGTTTTCTGTGTAACAGTCCTGGCTATCCTAGAACTTCCTTTGTAGATCAGGCTGGCCTCAGACTCACAGAAATCCTCCTGCCTCTCTGCATTCCAAGTGCTGGGACTAACATCGTTCACCACCACTGCCTCCCTGTTTGGCCTTGAATTTACAGATATCCAGACAGATCTCTGTCTCTTAAGTGTTGTGATTAAATGCATGGGTCACCACTCCCTGACCTTCCTGGCTTGTCATCTGATATTCCATACAAATTTTATTAAACATACATTATATCACCACACTGTATCTGTCATGAACCACATGAGTTTTCCATATTGCCTCAGTAGCTCCTCCTATAACTTGTCCCAACCTTTGTCATGCAGGCTACTGTCAGATTATCAAGTCTACACATAGACTTTCATTGATTAAAATCCTTCAAGCCCCACCAGATTAGTAAACTGTAGTCTAGCAGGCTCCAATGGGAGGGTGTTTTTCCTTTCTCTAAGATGCTATGCTTTGGTTTTGCAGCCTGGAATGTGTTTAGGTTGTACTGGATTAGTTTATTTTTGCCAATCCCTTTTTTCTTTTTCTTTTTCTTTTTCTTTTTCTTTTTCTTTTTCTTTTAGTTTTGGCCCATTTTTAGGGCTTATTTTTCAGCTTAACTGTTTCTTGAGTCCTTTGCAGAACTAAGAAGTATATAGTGATTTTCAATGAACAATGATTTTTGCTTCTGCTTGGGATTTTTGGCCGTGTACAAACACATATCTGGTTGCCACAAGTGGGGCATGCTGTTGGCATGTACTAGTGGGTAGAGGTCAGACGTGTTACTATAAACATCCTATGAGGCACAGGCCACCCCTAACAACCGTGACTTGGTCAGGTAGGAGAAGGTTAAGAACTCCTGTTTTATAGTTGGGACTTCAGTTCAGATTCTGGGTTAGCAGTTTCCTAGCTTGGTAATGCTGGACTCATCATTTAGCTTTTCACCTCCACCCATCTCTGTTTTCTCTTATATATGTTGAGCTCTGTAGACCAGATGGGGTCATTTGTATCAAATACTTACATGATGTTATCAATTGGTGATACTATCAGTTGTCATATAGATGTTTTCTTTCTCTCATCTTTGCCTTATGTATGAGCAAGATGTGTGGTGAAGTCTGGGAATGGACACTTATTTTTTAACCTCATCTGACTGGTATGCATCTGTGCACATGAGTATTTTAAGGCTCTGTTAAGAGATCTCAGAACTTCCTTCCTTTTATGACCCCCATTATAGCAGCACCCATCCCAGATCTATGATCTCAGTCACTTATGGACAAACTAGGACCAGGAAGTATAAGTAGAAAATTCCCCAAATAAACTATTTATTTATTTATTTTTATTTTTTGTGGTTGTTATATTTTTATTTTCCAAGTAATACAACAATTTATTAATATTAAGTTGTGTACCATTCTGAGTAGCATAATGAAACACCATAATATATCATACCCTACTTCATCTCAGCCGCTCACAATATGAGCCACCTCTTATCCAGTGTGTCCACACTGTATATGCTACCTGCCCATTAATCATGCTGTAGTTTTCTTGGTTATCAGATCAACTGTCCTGTGTTTAAGGAATACTGATGTTGCTCAAGATGGCCTCAAAGAGGAGACAGAATATAAAGCATGAAAGTGCAGATTAACTCTGGCACTATGCTGGTGTGCAATTTCTCCCTGTGAAGGAGTGAACAAAACCTGGACATATGCACACTGAACACAGGGTTTTTGATCTTTTAAACATTTACATAATTTTATTTTATATGTATGGGAATTTTGCCTCTATACTTGTGCACTGTGTACATGGCTAATGTCTGTAGAATATTTGAGGGCATCAGGTCTCTGAGGAATGTAGTTACAGACAGATATAAGCTTTCATGTGAATGCTAGCAATCAAACCTGGGGTTCTCTGGAGAAGCAAGCAGTGTTCTTAAATGCCGAGCCATCACCAGCCCCGGGGTAAAGGTTTTCACCACAAGTAACTGTGCTGTTTTCATAACAGCAATCTATATCTTAGTCTCCTTTTCTTGACCCCAGTTCTTTTCTGGTATTGTGAAACAATTACACAAGAATGATATGAACTGTCCCCAAAGGGTGCTTTGACAGGCACTTTTGCAGAAGTTTTGTGATTCTTATGCCCTTGAGGTAATGTGACATTAAGTTCTGAGTTCATGAGATAATGAGATAGGAGTGGACACAATGTTAAGACAGGAAGTAATTGTTCTCTTTCTTAGTTTTGATATTAGCAAATATTGAGTAGGAATTGTTTTGCTGATACACACACACACACATGTTTGATGAAGGTGGGACAAGAGAGTCCAATCCCATCTACAAACTGTCCTTGTGTTAGCATCCTTTGAAGAGGACCAGTTAGCAGTATTCAACTCCAAGTGACAGCTATGGTAGATATTATACATGAACCAACCACTGAGGCTGGTGAGATGGCTCAGTGGTCAAGAGCACTGGCTTCTCTTCCAGAGGACTAGGGTTCAATTATCAGCACCCACGTTGTAGCTCACAGCTGTCTGTAACTCCCGCTCTAGAGGTTACCACGCCCTCACTCAGACATCTGTACCTGTACGAACTTGCAGGCAAAACACCCTCTGCACAGAAGATTTAAAAAAAAAAAAAAAGGGCTAGATGTGATGGCACACACCTTTAATCCTAGCACTGGTGATGCAGAGAAAGGCCAATCTCTGTGAATTCAATGCCAGCCTGGTCTACAGAGCAAGTTCTAGGGCAGCCAGGATTATTATACAAAGAAACTCGGTCTTAGAAACATTGTTATAAAATTATAAAAATAAATGAACCTGTTATTAACATGTTTTCCTTTTGTCTGAAAATCTGAACAATATCAAATATGTCATTTCCTTCTTTTGTGTGCATGTGCACTTAATGTACATGTGCAGATGTGAGTACATTGGCTTACGTGGTACACAAGCAGTAGAGACCAGAGAATAACCTCATGTGTCACTCTGTAAGGGGCCATACACCTTGCGTCTTAAGACAGGTCTCATTAGCCTGAAACTCACTGTTAAGGTCAGCTGGGTGGCTGTAGAACTCTAAGCATCTGCCTGTACTCCCTCTGTGTGTGGATTACAAGGGTGTGCCAATGTGCCCTTAGATCTTACATACCCTTTCAGGGATCGAACTCCAGGCCTTGTGCTAGTAAGCCAAGTACTCTATTTACTGAGCCGTCTCCATGGCCACTATTCCTCATTAAACCAGAATGCAGTTGTTTCAGTTTTCTTGTGGATTAGGGGTTCTTGCTTGCTTGCTTGTCTGTTTCTAGACAGGATTTTCCTGGATAGCTCTGACTGTACTGGAAACCACTCTGTAGATTATGCTGGCCTTGAGCTCAGAGACCAGTCTGCCTCCCTAGGGCTGGGATTAAAAACATGCACCGTCATGCCTGGCTGGACCAGAGGTTTTTAACCTCAGTACCACTGATGATTTTGGCTATCTGTATGGTGGGGAGAAGGCTGTGCATTGAGAATATTTAACAGCTTGCTGGGTCTCTGCCCATTCTACGTCAGCAGCAGACCCTTGACAATTGAGATAGATGATTGACGACATCTCTTGATATTTCTAAGTGTCTTTGGAAAACAAAATCACCCTGGTTTCAGATTGCTAGACAAGCTGTTTACTTCATCATATCCAAAGGAGAAGATTCTTATCTTTCTTGACTTTTCAGCTTGGTATTGCCTTCATTTGTTTAAAAATAGTTACACTATTTTTAAAAGATTTTAATTCAGACTAAACCTGCCTATTATCTGCCCATACATCTTGTCCAAAATTTTTTTGCAAACTTCCTATTAGTTTTCTGTGGCTGCCATAACAATTTGCCATTTAGCGGCTCAGCAGCATGTTCTGGTTGAGTTGTCAAATGTCCCCCACAGGCTTGTCTTTTGAAGGCTCCTTCGAGGACAGCTGATATTGCTGTTTTAGAAGACCATGGAACACTCAGGAGGGAGCCAGGCTGGAAGGAGTGGATCACTAGGGGCGGGGCGTGTGAAGGCCATGCCCACCTTCTGCTTCTTCTCTCACTTCCGACTGCCTGGTCCCCATATGAGCAGCCTCTTCTCCTCCAAGTCCTTCTCTATATGTTTCATTTTGTTTAATATCAGAGATTATTCTCTTCTGATATTTTACTTTAAATTAAACATAAACACTCTATACTCATGTGAGCCCGTGCCCTTTTAAATTAATTCTTATCAAAGGAATGTATTTTATTGTAAAAATGATACACACGTTTTTATATTGTTAAGCAAATTTGGAATTTGTTAGGAAATAGTTTTGTGGACTTTATGAGAGAGAGGGGGAGATATAAATAGACAGATAAAGTTGAGGGCTAGAGAGATGGGGGAAGAGAGTGAATATAATCAGAATACACAGACTGAAATTCTCAAGTAATTGATAAAAGCATTATTTATACAGAAAGTATCTTACTAGAGTTTTAAGTGTGGGCATAAAGAGAAAGAGAGGAACTAGGAACCACCAGTAACCCTAAACAGAGTGTTGGCTTCTCAGCCCTATTTTCCCAGCACTGACTTTTACATGACCATTTTATAATTTTTTCAATTAAAATTGAACTATGACTTTTTCTCAGTCATAAGAATTGTCTTTTAAGTGGGCTAAATACAATCCCACTCATGTTCTTGTTGTCTGACAGTGTAGTGTTCTGGTTGGTGGTGCATGTGTGTCCCTGTGTTTGCCGGCTTTTGTGGTACTGACCACATGTGCACTGTCTTGAAATTCATGCTTATATGGTTAGTTATACTTGAGTTGTATTTTTTTATGCTTTACTGAGTCAGAATTTTGCTTTATACCACCAGCTAAGCTTCAGTTTAAAGCCTTCCTGCCTCAACCTCCCTAATGCTGGAACATATGAGCCACCACACTCAGCTTGAATTAAAAGTTCAAGGTTCCTCTTTTCATTATACTAATCCCAGAAATTTAATTAAAATGTCAGTGGAAGATACAAACAAATTTAAGGTTTTTCAAAATTGCTTATTTTTATTAGTGGGGGGAAGGAGGGAGGGAGGAAGAGAGAAAGAGAGAGAGAGAGAGATTGAGAGAGAGAGAGAGAGAGCACTTAGAGGCCAGAAGGGGATATCAGATGCGGATCACTGCTCTGGCACTCTAAGGCAGGGTCTCTACTGAGCCTAGAGTGAAACACAGTTATCAGGCCCCAGTGATCCTCCTGCCTCTGCCCTAGACTGTGCTGGGCTTACAGGCACATACATTGCCTCACTAGGCTTTTTGTAGATGCTTGTGTGCCTACTTCCTTCTTTCTCAAAAACACAGGCTGCATTTTTTTATGTTGTGTTGGGTTGTGGTGGTGGTTCTAGAAAAGAGCTTCTGTAGTTGTGGTTTTGAAGACTGCTTAAGTGATCATTTTGTGGGCCAGGGCTCAGTAAAAAATTCTTGTCTAGCAGGCAAGAAGCCCCAGTTCCATTCCCAGTACTCCTAAACAAATAAAAATAGTCATTTTGTATTCTCTAGTTGTAAGAGAGTGCCCAAAGTTGCCACCTGAAATGTAAATATAATAAAAATAGACACTTTTGTACCCTCTAGTTCTAAGAGCATGTCTAACGTCACCACCTGAAATGTAAACTTATTTTTAGCCAGCTCTTATCTGCAGGCGAAGAGCTTGAAGACGCTTTAGGAGTTACAGCCTCCTATGAAGGGTTTCACTGTGTTCCACTGTCAAAAGCCCCGGGGCTGCAACTGTCTCCCACACATTTCAATGACCCCTGGAAGGCTAGAGCAGCCTGTGTTGGGGAAGCCAAGGCGATCTGGCTGTTTATTCCAGTGCCTACTTCTGACAGGCAGGAAGTTCTGCTTTCATCTTTGTAGCCTGGGGAAACTGGGGTCATGTTTATTTAAAATATAACATATTTTCAAAAGGCTTGGCAGTGCCTTAAAGTCACATGAACAAGAAAACAGCTAACAGACAAAATAAGATAGGCAAATGGACCAGAAGCCAGAGGGATGTAAACACCATCGCTCCCCAAGTACAGAGGACATAAAGAGAATTTAAAACCTTAAGTTTATTAGACCCAAGTTAAGGAGTGGACCAGTAAAAGATTTCTTTATGGTGGTGGGGTTGAAGTCCAGAGCCATGTACTCTCCCACAGAACTATAGCCCCAGCCCTCTTTAAGTGAACCAGAATATCAGAAATTAATGCAAAGTAAACGTGTGGATTGAAAATCACCTGGAGGGGCTGCAGAGGCTATGGGGAAGCTAAAATCAGTGACAAGGAGCTCAGGATCCCCAGACATAGGACACAGGGCTGGTGAGCAAGGAGACACCTTGGAGGGATGGTGACGTGACGTCTGAGGCTCAGAATGTCCTGTCCTTAGGGGATGACAATGTTTTCATATGTAAGGGGTGGTGAATCATGTAGAAAGAAGGGAGGGAGTGGCTGAGCAAGCAGATGGGATCTAGAGAGTTAGGAAGGGTGCCTTGAATGTCCTATGATGCATATGGAGTCCCATGGCAAGGAGTGAGAGGGCAGCAGCTGAGGCCACATCACTCAGCTGTCCATTCCATATCTTCTAAGGCTGATGTGTGCACACACTGCTGGCCCAAAGACACAGACACAATTCCTCAGGGCAGAAGTCATTCCTGTGTTAGCCCAGTAGATGTGCGTGCTACACCTGGTGGGAGAAAAGCCCTCACTACCGAGTGGAGCAGGAAGGTCACAAGCTTCAGGGCAAATGTCCAGCAGTTTCTTGTTCTGTTTTCCTCCCTCGGATTTAGCGTTCCCACAGGAGCCATGTGTTTAGTACTCAGAGCATTACAGGTAAAAGGTGCTGAGTGCCTGAGCTGAGTGATATGGTCCATGGATACCATGGTTACTACTCATGATGAAGAGACGTATGAGCATGCCATGAGAGGAGAGTCAACAGGAATGGACACAGGGCAATGGGCACAGGGGACAGTGGGGCAGGGGCTCCAACTAGAGAAGCTGGGAAGAGTATCTTGAAGAAAAGCAGCACTGATGGGGCTGTATGTTGAAAGCAAGTGTGATGTGTATGCGATAGAAGGGGATGCTTTATTGATCTTGGTAAGCCTAAAATCAGCACAAAATCTCCCTTATAATGTCAGCTAACACCACATGCTTAGCAAAAAGGTCTGTAGTTTAGCTTTCTCCTAACTATCTATCTATCTATCTATCTATCTATCTATCTATCTATCTATCTGTCTGTCTGTCTGTCTGTCTATATCTCTGAGTTTGTATGCTGTTGTTAAGACAACCTCTCATGTAATTTAGTCTGGTCTTGGGAACTAACTGTACAACTAAGGATGACCTTGAATTCCCATTCTTACTCATCTCCAGATGTTGGAATTAAGGGTATGTGTCACTATGTCTGCATGGTACTATTTATTTTTCTTTTTTTTAATGCAGGATCTTACTCTATAGTTTAGGCTAGCTTGGAACTCACTAGGTAGCCCAGGTTGACCTTGAACTTGGAGCAGTCCTCCTGCCTCAGCCTCTTTAGTGCTGAACATGGCAAGCATGCTGGTCCAGCTTGTTATTTTCCTGATAGCTTTTAATCCCCTTCATTTCCCAGTGTGCATTTTCATCCCCTCCCCTGTGGTGATATACTGTATATTTAATGAAATTCTCTGGGGTATGAGAGGACAGAGCCATCTCACAAAAACTAAACAAAAGGCTGCAGAGATGGCTCTGTCCTCTGATATTCCAGAGAATTTTATAAAATATACAAAATATCACCACACTCTCCTGTGCCAGGTTGGCCTGCTCTTTTGTTCCTGATGTTGCCTACTGAGTCTCACTTGGGGGACAGTCTTACTTCCCAGGGACACTTTCTTTTTGTTTGCTATGACTTGGCAACAGACAGAGAATGCCAAGCACATGTTAAAACAGAAAGAAAAGACAAACAAACTTTGTTTTTTCCCTCAGAAATGATCACTGAAAACATTCTGGGATTGTGTTTATCTGATTTTTCCTTTTTGTGTAGAAATTATATATTTATAAATTTTAAACATTTTTTCTAATATGCATCAGAGCCTTGGGCTTATTCCTTCAGCTCTAAAGCCTGCAATTCATATGACCCAGTCAGATGGCATCAGTGGTGCCCCCAATGACTCCATGATGTAACAAACAGCGTCCATATGAAGCATGAAGCCAGAGAATACTGTGCATAGTAGATACTGAGTAGATAGCAGACATTTATATCTCACAGTACATTTTTTAAGTTTTATAACCACTTGTCAAATTTGTAATTCCACAAGTCTGAGGCAAAATGCTTCTTTGTTTATGGAGTTCCTGTGCAGTGTGAAAACTAAACAAAGCCCAAACCAACAAGCTGAGACACAAGGAAGTCCAGCCCATCTTATCAAACATCTGCACTGTTTTTTCAGAGCACTTGTTGGTCTTCCTGGTCTGGAGGGCTATCATTGAAGGTTTGTCTAGTTCTTAAGTCTACACACACAACATCCAGTAGAACCACTTATGTCTAAACCAATCACAACAGAGCATTATAATAGATAGAAACTGTTATGGAAATGTTATCGACAGCCCACCAACTGCTGCAAGTTATCTGTACAAGACATGCTTTTGGGCATAATGATGATAAGGACACATTTGTTATAGCGATTATGATTATGTTTTTTTTATAACCAAGTGGCACTGTGAGAAAATCATATTTAACTGTTTCAAAATGTTATGTCAATGTTCTGCCATTCATCAGCATAAAAGATTCTGCCAATTCAGTACCTATCTAAAAGCCAGCTCCAGAAAAAAAAAAAAATGCATGGTTTATTGTTAGCTAACATTGCTAGGACCCCAGGCTCATTGATTGGCAGCCACTTAAATGCTTTTTCTTTTTCTTTTTCTTTTAACTATCTGCTCTGAAGAACATTAAAGTGAAGCCACTGCTCAGCTCTCAGATGGCACCGTTCAAACTGCATGCCCTTTTCTGTGTCTTCGGCTGCCTCCCACTGGTGCATCCTTTACACTGGCAAGACCTGCCTCCTTTTGACTTTAGTTCACCAGGTAAGAGACATCACAATCCAAGTGACTTTAAGATGCTTCATGTTTTGATGTGTGAAAAAGTCCTTCTAAGAAGTGTTCACTGAGGGGCCAGGGAGATGGCCCAGGTAACAAGGCATCTGTTGTACAAGTTTGGAGACCTAAGATTGGATCCCTAACACTGATGTAGCACGTTTACAGTGTGTGTTGGGGGATCGTAGGCAGAGACAGGGGATCCCTGAAACTTACTGAGAAGCTATCCTAGATGACTTGATGAATTTCAGGTTCAGTGAGAGGTCCTGCCTCAAAGGAGCAAAGATGGAAGGTGACCATAAAAGACATTGTTATTGACCTTGAGCCTCTACAGTCATGGACACACACATGCATACGCACGCGCGCACACACACACACACACACACATACACACAAATACATTTAGGGAAATATCCATTCTTGGTTATGTAGGGGCCTCCCTCTTTTCTCTTTATAACCCAAACTGAACAAATGTGTGTTTTCTATCAGCTTGCCATGACCATGGAAAATGCCCCAAATACCTCTGCCTCCTCTCTTTCACTGCCCCTATTCAACTCCTGTCGGGGCAGGAGCACACAAGCCTAGTCCTGGGGAAGTAGAAAGGTATGAGAGAAGATAACAATTTGCACTCTTGAGGTCCAAAGAGACATGACTGTTTCTACTTAAGTATGAGGAGAAGCAGAGACAAGTAGATGCCAGAAATTCCAGAGGACAATGGACATGGTCACCTTCTCTCTTCCATTGTGTTATGGACATAAAAGAGGAGGACGATCTAGACCATATTAGGAGTAGCCAGTGTGGAACAGGTACATCTTGCAGTGGTAGAGCATGTTATTAGTCCCAGCACTTGGGAGGCAGAGGCAGGTGTATATCTGTGAGTTCAAGGCCAGCCTGGTCTACAAAGCAAGTTCCAAGACAGGCAGGACTGTTACACAGAAAACTCTGTCTCAAAAAAAAAAAAAAAAAAAAAAAAAAAAAAAAAAAAAAAAAAAAAAAAAAAAAAAAAAA